>CM040243.1:244427335-244457818 GCA_022545495.1 Chrysanthemum lavandulifolium | reverse complement strand
CTTTGCACGGCATACATTATTATATACGTAGTGCGATACTATGAATTATTATGATAACGTGCACTTGACTATTAGACATACTATATTTTGTACAATGGGTTGTGAACACGGTTTTGCAAGTTTTGTATGGGCGGAACTTGGAACGGAGTGGATTTACAATGCCTTTGCTTTGTGAACTCATTTGACAACGTGTGCATGAACATAAATTAGACATATTTTGGCGGTGGGTTGTGAACACCACGGGTTGCAAGCTTTAATATGGGCGGAACTTGGAACAGAGTGGATTTGCAATGCCTTTGCTTTGTGGACTATTCTAAATGACCAAAAACTTTGCCTTTGTTGCATGAGCAGCTCTTTAAAAGCTTTACTTGTTAACCAAACTCTATGAACTCACTCAACCATTGTGTTGACACTTTTAGCATGTTTTATCTCGGTATCTAAGGCATTCACTTCATGGCATGCATGTGGACTTATCATGAGATTAGCGGTGTCGACGCGTCTCACCTATATTTTATGCACTTAACCATCGTTTGATTGTAACAAACTTATTTTGGTACCTTGAAAATCTTTTGGGACCTATGTTTGTAAACTCTAATTATTTTAATGAATCAAACGATATTTTCAAAACGACACTTTAGGTCATTCGATATAATTGTAACTTTGATGCTATGACGTCATCCCAAGGAGTTCCATTCCGGCTGTAACAGTAATTTGGGTGTGTGATGATTGGTATCGAGCATCGGTTATAGAGAACTAGGTTGCATCATTGACCTGACTATAACTACATCATTATAGCATCTCATCATATCATTATAAGTGCATACTCATTATACATGCGAACTTATGACTCAATACCCAACATCATATGAGTCGATTAGTCCAAGCATTGCATAGTTACTCCTAAATTATACATAGCACGATCACTATGTCTAATCGGGAAGAATCATGCAATGAGAGGGAGTAATAGTCTCGTATGTGTCTTAATTCCGTAATCGAGCCAAATTTTCAAAAGATTTTCTTGAAACCACTTGTTTCAGCTTTGATCCGAGCGACAATTCTTGTTTGATGAGTTGCAAAGATCAAGCTAGAAACAAGTTGTTACTAAACCGATTTAGCCTAATCGTATGATAGTTCTTGTTTGATGAGTTGTGAGATTAAGTAAAATCGGTTACTAAAAGTCTTTTGAAAATTTCAGTTCGAGAATGGGAAAGCTCCTCATCTTAGCTAGTCATGAGAGCATGTATTTAGGAGCAAATGCTCTTTATAATGAGAATATGAGGAACCCATATGCATGAGCATTGACATGATCATTTAGATTATTCACGAGCATGAACTTTTAGAACCCTTGTCGAGGATCGGACCATAGTTATCATTAATTGAATCACGAGGATGTGATTCCTCGACATGGGAAGAGTGTCACAATTCTCATTTCCGGTCATTTCTCAAATTACTATTCATTCCGGGAGAAAAATTTATATTTCATTAAACGTTTATTTTCCTATTAAATAAACACTATCGCGTAATTATTTATCTTGAACATTTAATTGACACTTCCAAAATTTATTCCGATATATTTTATTCTCATTTAAGACTATAAAAATTATAATATGAGTTTACCGGTGTTTTAAATTTATTTTGTATATAAATTGTTATATTTATATATATTACGGTTTTCTTAAATTCAATCCGATAATTATTATTTCACTCGTTCTTGTAAGGAATGTATTTTATAATTTTATGACTTCAATACATTTTATTTTGATCCGTTAAAATTTATTTTTAGCTAACGCTACCCTAAATGCTCAAATGTATACAAGTTATTAACTATCCTTAATTAATTTCACAACTACTTACACTTATACCTAAATACATAATTAAAAAAAATGTTTTAGTAAACTATTAATACCCCCATTGTCGACAAGGGGTGAGTCATATCAAATTTGCAAAATATCTTGTACTTATATCATTTTTATACTACAAATCACTACATACTCATCCATATTCACAAGGTGTAAAATCTAATCTCTCTCTCTTCTCCCTCTAGAACCATACCATTGAGGATCAAGAAGGAGGATCACCAAAATATTTTCAAGTCAAGTTTTTAACAATCTAGACACACTCTTAGTTTAGGTTTTGAAATAAAACCTATGGTGTTTAGGATTAACCTTGTTCACTTCACCTCATCAAGTTAACTAGTAAGCATCTCATATTCCTTTTCATCTCTTATTGTATTCATTTCATCATTTTTGAAAAAATAATGCATGTTATATGAATTTATACCACTTTTGTTGTTTTTATTACTTATAAAATATATTCATTATCCTATAATTACTTCCTTGAAACATATCACTTTTGGTGATGTCTAGGAACCCATGACACCCTAAGAAGGTGTATGGTAGGATTAGAATAGCTTCGAGTTGTTTTGAATTGGTTAGAATAGGTTTGGCGAAAAAACTCATTTCGACAACTATAATTAAGGGTCTGTCCGTATTTTTGAAATCTGGAAAATCCGACAGTTTGTAAAATATTTTGGGCTAGATATTTAGAAAATACACTTCAAAACAACGTGGTCGCTTGAACGGATTAAAGCGGAGCTATAACGAAGAAGTTATGAATTTTTCAAGTTGACGACGAAAACTAATTGTTTCGAAAATTCAGCATGTTGTCTCGACTCTTTACGAGTCAAAATGAGTCTTAAGCGTTATAAAATGTTTCAATTATCAAAAATATATTAGTATATATTATCTGATTCTAAGGATATATAAAGCGAAAACGGACTTATAACGACAAATTATTCACATTTTAAACAAAGTTGCAGTAACTTTATTATATAAGAAAAATTAATATATTTCTATTAGACAAATATTACGACAGCGAGGACCATGTTGAGGGTCGTTTTAACATCGATGGAATACTTTTTATAAAATGATGTCTTCTAGTAAAAGTAAGTTCGCCTAGCCTATTTTCCAAAGCGTCTAACCGTTTGTCAAACGGGTTGTAACGAGTAAAATACGGTCACTTAAACTTTGAAAATCCACCCTAAATATTTTGGACACAAGTACCATACTTTACCTATATTTTCTCCATGATCGAGACCTCTATGATAAAAACTTAAAGCTAAAACTTTGAGATAATGCTACAAGCTTTCCAAAACCGTTGAGTTCGTTTCCTAATACTCGATGTGCACCATTTTACGACTAGCTTTTCAAGGCCGTTTAGTCACTCTCATGACTTGTCAAATTACATTATTTTACTGACGAAAAGTTATAATTTCATAATAAATCACTAAATGACTATCGTTGGATATCATCTCAACGTAAATACTTGTAAAGTATTTTATAACATGACGAGATGTCATAAACATATATTTCGACGATAAATTATTTTCAAAAGTGTACAAGTGGTATAGATTACATGTGGATTTGCATGCGACATTGTTTCATGACTTATATTAGATCATATCATTCATCATAGGTCATGGTTAGAGAGTGCGTCCCATTTCAGTGCATCCACTTTGTCATCGTAACTATTATTACAATGGTGAGTTCGTAGCCCTACTTTTACTCGTTTAATTGTTTTATAAACTCTTGGGGAGATACATGCTCAACTTCATGCTTTTACTTTACATATATGAACTTAAACTATATTGTTTGATCTATCATGAACTTGTTACCTTTTGTTTCACTACTTATGCTAGTAAGTAGATTGTGCCCGAACTAAATTGATCATTAGGTTATGAACGCTATTATTTGAATCACTTTCCTTGATTTTGAACCCTTTGACATGTATATTTGAACTCTCTTTAAATTGATTCGGACCCTTTAAGATATAAGTGAACACTTTGGACTTGATTTGAACTTTTGACATATAGTTGAACTCTTTTAACTTGTACAAGGACCCTTTTGATATATTTTAAACTTGTTTGACGTGATTTTGAACGGTTCGACTATCTTGAACCTTTTGATATTATTCGATCTCTTTGGTATTCTTGAACTTTTGAACTCGTCTTAAATCTTTGAACTTAATTACGAACTTTGAACGGAACTCTTGAACTTAAATACAAACTTATGACTTGTTTGAACTTATTGAACCGTCGTGTTATGACCTTGACCTAAAGTCTCCATGATCGGACATCACTATAAAGTCTCCCATGATCAGACATCACTATAAAGTCTCCCATGTTACGAGCATCACTATAAAGTCTCCCTTGTTCGAGCAAATTAAAGCCTCCCGGTTCGGAGCGTAATGTCTCACTATGTTACGGGCGTTCTCGATCTAAAGTCTCCCATGTTGGAGCAAAGGCAAATTCTCCCATGTTCGGAGTATTCTTAATTGTATATATAGTTGTATGATGTCTTGTTCAGTACATTCGCATTATTAGTCTCTAATAGTAGGTATTATGGATAGCGCTATTAGAGGTCGGCCAACCTCTCGTCCACTATGTTACGGGACGCATATTATTTATTCTAGGGGCTTTGCACGGCATACATTATTATATACGTGGTGCAATATTGTGAATTATTATGGAAACTTATACTTGACTACTAGACACACTATATTTTGTGCAATGGGTTGTGAACACACAAAGGTTGCAAGTTTTGTATGGGCGGAACTTGGGCCGGGTGGATTTACAATGCCTTTGCTTTGTGAACTCATTTGACAACATGTGCATGAACATAAACTATACATATTTTAGCGGTGGATTGTGAACACAGGGTTGCCGCTTTGTATGGACGGAACTTGGGCCCGGTGGATTCACAATGCCTTTGCTTTGTGGACTATTCTATATGACCAAAAACTTTGCCTTTGTTGCATGAAAATTCTTTAAAGGCTTTACTTGTCAACCAAGCTCTATGAACTCACTCAACCATTGTGTTGACACTTTTAGCATGTTTTATCTCGGTATCTAAGGCATTCACTTCATGGCATGCATGTGACTTATCATAAGAGTCGCGGTGTCGACGCGTCTCACCTATATTTTTGCACTTAACTATCGTTTGATTGTAACAAACTCGTTTTGATATATTGAAAATCTTTTGGGACCTAATGTTTGTAAACTCTAATTATTTTCTTGAATCAAACGATATTTTCAAAACGACACTTTAGGTCATTCGATATAATCGAACTTTGATGCTATGACATCCTCCCCGGTATTCCATTCATTGTAAAAGCAGGTAAATTGGGGGTGTGACAAATGGTACTTTGATCTTGACTATTTAATCGATCACTTAGTTATACCTCGTTATAAATCTAATCTTTCTCTGAACCACAAGCTTCTCAAACTAACATTGCGGGTTCTTGAGATGATGAATCGACACTCAGTTGGTGATCAAACTATTGGTGTTCCTTCTTTCCTACTAACCACTTTTCGTATGATCGGTGCAAAAGCAGTCTCAGTTATCTCATGCAGCTAGCCAACTTGTGAATGACCAGACCGTAAGAAACTCAAAAGAGCTCACACACCAAATGCAATTTAGATCGGAGGAATATAGGAATTCCCTGGGTCGTTAAGTCCCACGGAGGATGAATTGGTGTATAAACACTTGATCGGATGATAAAATGATCACTAAGGATAGTAATCGCAGTGTTTGAGAAATTTATACCTAAAGAAAAGATCTACAAATTACAATGACTTAAATGCAAATTAAGAGAAATTAAAAGTTAAAAATATATTAAATAAGCGCTATCACTATTTTTAAAATGATGAACGCTTAAAACCCAAAACGACGCTTAAATAAAATTACGATAAACGATAAAATAAAACGTGAGTTTTAAGAAATAAAAGGCCTACAAATATGAAAATGATATTTTTACAATCCTAATAATAAAATAAAAGTATTAGAAAAAGAAAATTATTTTAAAACTATTTATCTAATTATTATTAATTAAAACTATTTATTAAGTAAATCAAAAAAAAAAAGAAAATACAAATAAGATACAAAAATTGATTTATTAAAAATAAAACAATAAAAAAAAAATTCTAATTAAACACAAAATTTAAAAAAAAATAAATTAAATTTTATAAAAAACAATAAAATCAATAAAAAAAAAAACTTGTTATTTTTTAATGAAAATTATAAAAAAAAAATTAATTATTAATTATAAAAATAATTAAAAAATAAAAAAAAAAAAAAAAAATAAGAAAAATAAAAAAGCAAAAAAATAACAAAAAATATAAAAAAAATTAATTTTAAAAAAATAATAAAAAAAATATTAAAGAAAAAACGAAAAATATAAAAAATTAAAAATTTAAAAAAAATTAAAATTTAATTATATATTCAATAGAAAATAAAAAATTTAAAAAATCTAAAAATAAAAAAAATAAACAATTTAAATTAATAATTTAAAACTAAAAAATATTTTAAAATTAAAACTTATTTATGAAAATAAAATTTTATATTTTAAAAACCTACAAAATAAAAAAAATTATTAAATAAAATAAAAGTATTAGAAAAGAAAATTATTTTAAAACTATTTATCTAATTATTATTAATTAAAACTATTTATTAAGTATTTAAAATGCACTAAAATATAAGAAAATACAAAATTAACCTAGAAAATGAAATTATAACTTAGAAAAATCTAAAATATGATAAAACTTATTTTAAAACTGAAAATATATTTTTAAGACTTTTATGTATTTATTATTAATTTAAAACTATTTAAAACTAATTAAAATGCTAAAAAAATACTATTTAAACCAAGAAAATTATGGAAAATACTTTTTATACTTTTATATTTATCTTAATCTAGGAAAATTGAAAACATATTTTTTAAGCTTTTCCGATTATTTGTATTAAAAGCTATTTAAAAGACTTAAAACTATTTTAAATAAGAAAATAGAAAACAGTGATGGAAAAATATGAAAAATTCAGGAAAACACTAAAATATTATTCTAAGTTTATAAAAATATAAAACATATGCTTATGTGGAGGAAAATGCAACGCAATGGATTAGCTTATAAATAAGACTTCAAAATAAGCTAAAAGCCACAAATGGACACCAAATTAACACATGCTAGGTTATGCTATATTAACTAAATACTAACCTATTCCAATCATCCTAAACTTCAAAAGCAGCTTAAGCCAAAGATTAAGCAAATCAAAACTAGCTTATTTAGGAAAATGGGACAACATGTTGGCCGATCTAAGAGTGGGGTCCACAGAGCTTAAGCTCAAAACCTTTCTTGAAATTGATAGTCACTGGGTGGTGAGTGATAAGGAACCAAGATTGAGGGTATGGAACCTTTTGATGAGCTCGAAAAGAGCTTGTGAGTGAGGGTCCAAACCGATTCACTGGTTATATGAGTGAGTGAAATAAGCTTGAAAGCTTGGTACAAGCTTTAAAACAAGCTTAAGAAAGAAAACAAAGGATAATTACTATGTATATATGGTATATTAATGAGATATGAACAAGTGTGTTCATCGATTTGGCTAATAAGCTTGTTATAAGTTTATAAGCACTTCCAATAAACCGAGATCCAAACACCTAGACAGCAACCAAAGTGGACAAATTGAGCTTATGAAATAAGCTCAAAAGAACTTATTGAATGTTGAAGTACTAAGTGGGGCTGGTAAGGATTCCAAAATGCCAAAGCTTGACCAATGGGGACCATCGTTAGCTTTTGTGGCTTATGAAGTTGGGTGGGAGTTGATCGAGTCACTCGAGTGAATGGAGTGAACGGATGTTTGGCGAGATGCGACCCTAGTAAAAGGACTTGTGAATGAAAATTAAAGCTTGAAGCTGAAGATGAGTCTGCTTAGCTTTAATGAGCCAAAGATCACAAGCTAAAGCTCGTGATGAGCTTATGATTAGCTTGAGAAGTTGCTTATTTATACTTGAATGCTTGATTAGGTTAGTTTTGATAGCACAAGTTAAAGCAATATAAGCGATGACAGTATAAGCAATTAAGGACAAATAAGCACTTAGTTCAGATAACTAGCCACATGGGCATCACAAACAACCAAAATACTAGCACTGACACTCAATAAACAAGCTTATGCAAGCTTGAAAGTGGTGTCAAAGCTGGCATGTGGAGGTTTTCATCAAGGGGTCAAAGAAGCTACAAAATAAGCTATTAATAAGCTAAGTTTATGAAAGCTAGTATTTTTATAATTTTATTTAGCAACAAATATTACTATCCCAAAAGGATTTAAGCTAAAACTTAATAATGAATCCTATATAAAATTATACATTTTATTCAAAACGACTATATTGAAAGTTGACTTTTTATTACACTAGCATTTGACTTTTATGAACTTGTGATGATCCTAGATGACTAAATATGTTATATTAAGCTATGATAGGATGAATTTAAGCTACTATATTAAGTTATGCTTATGTGATGAGATTAGCAATCTAGAATTTTAACGGATTATCGGCAAGGTGAATTTAAACTTGATTTTGACTTTTCAAAGAAAGACGATTACAATCATGAGCTTAAATGAGTTTCAATGTCCACAATAAGACTTAACCAAAATAAAACAAACTTCAGTTTAACTCTTTAATACTAACATATGCACAAATCCAAACACTCCTCAATAATCGATTGCGGTAATAAAACTAAGCAAATCCTAAATCTTACCAATGCCATTCATAACACAGATACTACTACTCAAATTAGATCAAGAATGAGCAGTTATGACAATAAAACTTATTCAATTCAATACTACTAGATTATGCGGCTATGATAGAAATGAAATAGAAATTTAAAATAGCACTTACATAAGTCTAGTCAATGACTTGCTTTATGAAATCGAAGAACCACTATCTTATAAGCGATATAAACACAAATTCTTTCACAAGCAAACCCAAATCCATCCATTGATCAACAATCATATCCATATCACTATTGAAACCGAACTTTTGACTTTAGTTGACCAAGGGTGATTGAGAGTATAATGAGTAGAAACTTATAGAAGCGATTAATAAGCTATAGGAGAGCTTATAAGAGCTTATCATCCTTAGCAACAACTAAGTACAACATTTGAGTGTTTTGAGAATTTAGACATAAAAAGTAAGCATAAAAGCTGAATTTATGAAAACAAACTGAAATTAATACTTGTAATAGGTTTAGATTACATTAAAACTTTAACAATACAACTTGGAAACTTAAATAAATCTCGAAAAGTAAATTTTAACTAAACGACATTTTTAAACTAAAACTACACTACTTAGTTCTTCTCTCTCTTCTTTTCTTCTTTATAGACTTTCAAAAGCATCCTCTCATATTTCGATCATTTCCCACCATTGGATAGGTCAAAGTAATCACAACCTTTGATTTTTACTTTTGGCGCCAAAAGTCTTTGGGTGGGTTTCGCAATTAATGCATTGGGAGGATATGGAGGTGTGAGGGGGACAGGTGGCTGGTGTAAGGAGGCTGGAAAGGTAGCGACGGTGGTAGTGAGCGGTGGCGGGGAATGAGTGGATCTGGTGTTTGGGGAAGAAGATGAACAGTGGCTGGCGTTTGCTTTTTAAATTTTGGGCGGGTTATATATATTGGGTTGGGGCTTGGTTTGTTAATAATAAAGAGGTCCGTTTGGTATTATTAGTACAAAAGCCCAAGGACTTCTTTTGCAAATCTCAAACTTGAGGGCTTTGATTGCCACTTTTCCAAACTTTCTTTGAGGACCAAACACCATATAACACAATAAAGTTGTATTTTATTTCATTTTTAAACTTTAAGGACCTTTTATGTAAATTTGGATATTGAGGGACTAAAGTTGTAAATTTCCAAAAGTTTATCAAAATTGTTTCAAATTGTATTTTATGAATAGTACAAGGGTAATTTGTGATAAAATTCTATTTTGAAAACCCAGGGACTAAGTTTGCCAATTTTGATACTTGAGGGGTAAAAATTGCCAATATGTGTAAACTTTCATCCAGGGATCATTTGTGAATATTTTTGATTTCCCAAGGACTTAAGTTGACTTTTCATTCATTTTAAACATTTAGGGACTAGTTTTGACAATTTTTGAAACTTGGGGACTAAAAGCGCCAATTATGCAAACTTGATATCGTTTTTCACGATTTTGATGTTTTGCATTTAAAACATATAAAACACTTGTTTGTGATATTTTTATCATTTGATATGTTTCAGTGTTTTTCGGATGTTTTGGCATTCAACGAGATAAAAATGATGAGTATTTAGACACTCATCAAGGTACCAAGGCCACAGATTCTTCTGATGTAACTTCAAGTGATTTAGGGTATGTAGAAGAACTTGTGAAGCTTCAACGCCAAGAACATACATCAAAGCATGATGCTGAAAAGCATGGTTATGAATTCTCCAAAGAAATAGAGGAACTCTTAAGGCAGGCAACTAATGAAGCCCGCAGGAATTTTGATGCTGCTGATAATGTATTTGTTCCTGCTGCTAATGTGTCTGTTCGATCCTGTGTATCAAAATCTGCGATAATCTAAATTACCGGTAATGGATGCAGGTTGTCGCTGATGGTTATTCTGCTGATAGTGTTCCTGTTCCTTCTGCTAGTGATGTTGTTCCTACGGTTTCCTCCACTACTCCATCTGTTGATACTCTGGGATTAGTTGATTCTCCCACCAGATTTTCAAGTCCATCTGACTTAGCCAATTCACAATATTCAAGCTCTGAATAGGATGGCATTCATCATTTGTCAAGAAAAGGCATTTTTGATTCTTCTTCCTATGATGATGACTTTGGTCCTACTATCAATAATCTGGCTACATCAGTTGATGTTAGTCCTAATGTTACAAAGAGGATTAACACGGACATCCACAATCTCTAACTATTGGTGATCCTACTTCATCATCGTGCAAACAAGAAGCAAGGTGAAGGCATAAGTTTTGGTGAATCTGCATTTCTCGATTACATTCGGGCTCAACATAGGAGCGATCACATAGACTATCATTGTTCATTTGCTTTTTCCTCTCTCAAGTTGAACCTACCTGTTGCATGTGCTTTGGCGAGATGATGATTGGTATGCTATGAAAGAGGAAATGCAACAATTTTTAAATCAAAATGTTTGGGAGCTTGTTCATTGCCTCCTGCAAGTATGCCATTGGCACAAGTGGATTCAAGTGTAAGAGAGATGCAAGGGATTGTGGTGAGAATAAGGCTAGGTTGGTTGCCCAAGGTCACGCAGATACAGAAGAAGGGATTGATTATGATGAAGTTTTGCTCATTCTTGCTAGTAGAAGCTATCGACTCTTCTTGGCTTTTGCTTCCTACATGGGCTTCATGGTGTATCAAATGGATGTTAAAAGTGCTTTCTTATATGGTGAAATTGAGGAAGAAGTGTATGTCACTCAGACCAAGGGATTTGTAGACCCTCACAATCAAATATGGTCTAAAAGGTTAAAGCACTCTATGGACTTCATCAGCACCTAGAGCTTGGTATGCTAGGTTATCTACATTCCCTCTACAAACATGGCTACGGAGAGGTGCTATTGATAAGACTCTATTTATCAAGAAGAACTCAAGGATATAATCCTTGTCCAAGTCTATGTGGATGACATTATCTTTGGTTCTACCAAAGAATCTTGCGTGGAATTTGAGGAATTAATGAAAAGTGAGTTTGAGATGAGTGCAATGGGTGAGCTTACATTCTTTCTGGGCCTTCAAGTGTAGCAGAAATCAGATGGTATTTTCATTCATCAAAAGAAATATGTGCATGACATCCTCAAGAAGTTTGATATGGAACTCGTTAGGACTGCAACTACTCCCTATGAAGCCCCAAAGCTTAAGTCAAATAATGAACCAGATCCTGCTGTCAATGTCCACCTTTACAGATCAATGATTGGTTCACTCATGTATTTGACTGCTTCAAGGCTCGATATTATGTTTTATAGCCGATGCGCTCCAGCATCAAGTCAATCTTTGACTTCCAATTTGAATGCGACCAAGAAAATCTTCAAGTATCTCAAAGGTCAACCTAAGTTGGGTCTTTGTATCCTAGAAGTCTCCATTTGAGCTAGAAGCTTATAGTGATAGTTACTATCTTTGGTGCAAACTTTGATCGCAAATCCACTACTTGGGGTTGTCGGTTTACGGAAGGAGATTAATCTCATGGCAATGCAAGAAAGCAGACCATAGTGGCTACATCTTCATCGAGGCCGAATATGTTGTCTTGCTGCTTGTTGTGGTCGGTACTTTGGATTCAAAATCGAGTTGTTGGATTATGGGTTCAATTTTATGAACACTAAGATCTTTATAGACAACCAAAGTACAATTTGCCTTGTTAAAAATCATTTTCATCAAAGAACTAAGCACATAGAAATTCGACACCACTTTATCAGAGATGCTAATGAAAAACACCTTATTCAAGTGGTTAAAATTCATACAGATGAAAATGTAGCTGATTTGTTGACTAAAGCTTTTGATGGTCCAAGGTTTCAATTTTTGGTTGTCCATATAGGCATGATCAACCCCTGATTGTTGTGTTTGAGGGGAGGATTATGTCTAAGGGAAGGTTTATGGGTTAAGGGGAGAATTTATGTTGTATATTTTGTATATATGTATATATGTGTATAGATTAGTTTTGTATGTTCTGTGTTCTACTAACCATTTTGTAGATCTAGTATCAAACACACAATCAGTGGCAAAAGATTAAACTACAAAAGTCTATTATTCATATAAAACACTGCATTCTTAGATGCAGTGTAACATTACAAGACTTTTATTACTGCCGGAGATTACATCAAGATTTCTTCGACTCGACTTCCATCTTCCGTCCGCTCTCGATCTATCTTTTATTAGTCAACCACTTGTGAATGGTCAACCATAAAGTCATCGAACAAAATGCAATTAAGTCCAGAGGAGTTTAGTGTTTCCGGGTGTGTATTACAACGAATTGATCGGGTGATTGAATGGGAAAAGGTTATGATTGATTTTACACTAAGGAATTAATCTATTTAAGGACTTTGAAGTCCTTCTAATTCTATTCTTAAAAAGGATTAACGTTTAAAACCTAAAACGTTTTAAATAAAATTACGTGGCGTTTAAATAAAACGTGAAAATAAAGAAGTAAAATACCTACGGATATGGAAAATACATTTTACAATCCTAATGATGCAAGAAAATTATTGGAAAAATAAAATTATTTTGACTATTTATTTAATTATTATTAATTAAAACTATTTTTAACTATTTAATAATACCCTAAAATATAAGAAAATATGAAATAATGCTAGAAAAGTGAAATTATGACTTAGAAAAATCTAAAATGTTATAAAACTTATTTTAAAAATGAAAATATATTTATTACAATTTTTATCTATTTATTATTAATTAATTACTATTTATTAATTATTTAAAACTAATAAAATTCTAATAAATACTAAATGACTTAAGAAAATCTAAAACTTTTATATAAATACTAAACAAGTGCGAGAAAACTAGGAAAAATATAAAAATGAAAAGTGCTTTTGAAAAGGTAAAAATAAGCCAAATGGCTTAAATAGAAGCTATCACTATTTTTATTTTTGGTTTTTCTTGAATTTTCTTTACAAAACTATTTTACTACTTAAAATAAGCAACTTTTGTGAAGACACATTTGGGGAACTCAAAGATAAGCTTGTTGTGAGCTTATTTGCTTAATGAGACCTTAAAATCAAATGAGCTATTAAGCTTGCATAAGCTAATAAAAGTACTGAACCAAAGGTTGAATAAGCTATAAACAAGTTATGGGAACTTAGAATAAGCAACAACAACAAGAAAACACACCGAATAAGCAAAAATAAGGAATAAGCAAAAGGAGGTTTGAAAAAAAAGCTTAAAAAAGCTAGCAAATAAGCTTACAACACTAACTAAAAATTATAAAAATACTATGATGAAGACAAGCAACGAATGACAAATATCCAAAAGCACAAGTCTTCACTCCTAATATTAAGTCCTACATGAAATTCACAAGTTTATTCAAAATGACTTAAGTTTAAATTTGACTTTTGAGTTTTTATCAAAAGTTGACCAAAATGAATTTCTAGTAATTCCTAATGACTTAAAATGATGTTTTAAGCTATTTTAACATCTAATTAAGCTACTTTAACTAAAAATCTACCTAAATGCACAATCGAGCTCCTAAACCGCACTATGTATGCGCTTTGAAGATTTTGACTAATAACCTACCTATTTTATGACTTAAATGATTTAATTAAACCTAAAGTGAGTTAACCAAACTAAATTTGACCTAAAATAACAAACACAGTCCTTTAAAAACTTTAAACTAAGAAAGACCTATTTAAGCTATGTTCTTGATTCAATAATGATAAACTAACTTAATTTTAACCTAATGAACTAATTTTAAGAACAAATAAACACTAAATAAGCAATTACTCTACTAAGCTATTTTTGGCTTTTTGGAAGTTTTAAGTTAATGCATACACTAGCTAATAACACCTAGCAATTTTATTCAAATAACAACTCGGAAGTTAAATAAGCAAAGAAATCACAAATAAGAACACAAATAAGCAGTTGGAATGGTAAAACATGAAAATGGAAATTTCTTACAAAATGCTTTTGCTCAAAAACAAGGACTGAATTACAATCATCACATCACCCTATTGCTTCCCAATAAGCTCTAAACCATGGCCATCCAGAATTTACCATGCTCCAGCTTATTTGACCAAAGTGCTTATTTTGACTTTCCTTGACTTTTTGGAATCTTAAAATTTAAACGATGTAGATTATTTTAAACTTATAAAAGCTTTAACAAGCTCACATGAACTGATAACAAGCTTATACACATCTTGGTAGCTTAATTCGACTTAACAATCACTATAAACACTTAAAAACTTGGAATTTTCATTAACACTTGGAAATTGTACAAAGATTAACATTAAACAGACTTAAAATAACTTGAAATGATAACTGGAAACTAAAATTGATAATACTTAACCCATTAAATTACAATACGATTTTAGCTAAACTACTCTACCTACACTAATAATTCAACTACTCGCTTCTTCTTTCTTTTATATTCAAGAAAAGGTCTCCTCTCTCCACTCGAGCATATCCCACCACTGATGCTCCTTTCCCCACGCGTTGATGAACTCCCACTAGAGGTGAGTTGGAAGCAAAACCAGGTTTATGGCTTTGCAAGCTAGACCAACCACTTGAGCTCTCTTGGGCTTCGGGGTTTGAGGTGGAGGTCCAAGATGGTCTTGAGTCTTAAGGACCCGCAACTTGCATTTTAAATACAACTAATTTTGCTAGGAGGTGGTACAATGGCAAGAGGAGCAAAATTCATCATCGGTTTGTGAAACTTGAGAAGAACCACCATGGTCATCATCATGATGTCGAACTAGAATGACATATCACTCTACTCAGCCTATCCATAGCTTGAGGGTGGGTGGAGGTAGGCGATCCTCTGGGAGAAGAAGTCGCAACAAATGGTGATGTACGAGGAGGTCTCCTCGGACATGTAAGTCACGCTAGAGTAACCACGAGGAAAGTAGTTTAACCATCCGTCATTGGATGGCTCACTCTCTGAGTCAGAAGATATGTTGATCGGATGATTGGGAGAGTTGCTCATTGTGGTTTGACTAGGAATTGATTGTGAATTAGGGTTATTTGGTTTGTATGTGTGTTTAATGAGGCAAGGGGTTGGTTAAATAGGCATAGTAAAGATGGAATCTTTGGTTGGTAAAATTTATGGCTGTAATTAATTAGTTGGTATTTGAATAAATAAAGGTTCAGTATGGAGACTGTTGATGCACAAATAAGTACAGAAGGATTTATTCTCCATTCCTGCTGGTAACATGATTGTTTCTGCTGAGGGAAATGGTTTCTCACGTAGCTTTGATATGGAAACAAGTGGTCAAACGTTCGATTGTTCTATTTGGTTGACTAAATGGTTTCTACTGTTTGACTTTTCATTGCTGATGGTTTCGTAAATTGGGAATTAAAATGGGATTTGATCATAGTCAAAATTGGTAAAAGATTCTATGCAAATGTTTTGCCAATTTAAACGGTTATTTTAAGTAACTTACTTAAATAACCAATTATTGATATCCTTTGACCTAATTGCACAATTCCCTCTCATTTTGAAATCAAACCCATCTTCAAACTTCCTCATATCATTCAATGGTGTCATTGGCTTTCAAAGTCGATCACAATAAGGTTGCATTCTTGGAAAGAGCTAAAGGGAGTGATGTATATGATCCAATGGTGGACTTTCTTCTGCGTTCTAAGCTCAGTTATGCTCTGACCTTCTGTCCATCTATTGTTTATGACTCTCTGGTCAAGCAATTAAGCCATACTTATGAGAGATCTCCTGAGGGGTCAACCCAAGGAGATCGTGGCCACCATAGATGGACAAGAGCGTGTCATCACTGAGTCACTCATAAGGACTCAGTTACAATTAGACGATGAAGGAGGTGTGTTTGAAAATAATAGAGATGAAATAATCACTGGTTTGGCAAGTATTGGGTATCCCACTGATGGGAAATTCATTTGGTATAAAAATAAATTTTGCCCTAAATGGAGGTTTTTGGTCCACACTCTCCTTCAGTGTCTTAGTCCTAAGTCTGGGGGTTGGGATCAGTTCTCTAGCTCTATTGCAACTGCTATCATTTGTTTGGCTCAGGGGAGAACTTATAATTTTTCAAAATATATCTTTGAGGAAATGCTTAGAAATTTAAAGGATACCAAACATAAATTCTTAATGTATCCTAGATTTCTTCAGATGATATTAAACTTTGAACCCTCTGATAAAACCCCAAAAGCAATAAGTAAATTAACTGCCAAACTGTTTGCAACAATGAAAACAAATTTTGCTGGAGAACACAGACCCTTGTTACCTTCTATGTTGCCAAGTGGCAATGTAGCTGCTGGTGCATGTATTCCTGCTGGTGGTTTAGAGCCTGTGATTGATGAGGCATCTGGTGGCCCTATGTCACTGCACCCCGATCTTGTTGGTGTCTCGCATCGGTTTGGTGATATTGGGGCCTCCAATGCTCCCCGATGCCTCTACATCGGTTGCCATCTGCAAACCAAAGAACCCCATATCCTCCACTGTTGCCCCACCTTCACTAAGGATTGTTGCTCCCGAGGAGCCGCTTGTTGTCTCGAATCACAGAACAAACTCCTCTTGAGGCCGAGGTCAATCTAGATCAACCATTTGTCAAACCTTCTAGTCCTCCTAGGCATAATTTTGAGGATGACACCATCTTTGGTGATGATTTTTATGTGTCACCTCCCAGGACCAATGAAGCTCACTATACCTCAAGAATACCTGTTGGTGGTGTTGAGGATCCTGATGTACTAATGAACATGTCTAGCTTGCTTAACAGATATTCTAAGAAGGTTGATGATTTGGAGGCTCAGCTAACAGTAACAAGAAATGAGCTTAAGGAAACCAAGCAGACTCTGGGTGGTGCTCTTGTTAAGTTTCTTAAAAGGGTGACAGATTTGGAGGTTAGGATCAATAAGAGGAGGAGCAGGGTTATAGTTTCTAATTCAGAAGAGGAAAAAGATATAGAGAGGACACATATTGATCTGGATGCACTACATGTGTTGGCATATGTTTCTTTGGGAGAGACTGCAGCTCAGAAAGATCCAGAAGTTCAAGTGTTTAACAAAAGAAGGACTAGAAGGAGGAATTATCTAAATACTAATGTGCTCAAGACTAGTTCTGTGGATCCTCCTGATACTTCTGTTAGTGCTGATCAAGTGCAACTTCCATCAGAACCCATTTCTACTGAAGTGGTTGCTGAAGCTAAGGTTTCTTCTGATGTTGCTGAGATTCCGGTTCCTTCGGATAGTGTACATATCCTGCTGATAAGCCTATACCTGCTGATACTTCCTCCATTTCTTCTGAGATACCAGCATCCATTCTTTCTGACCCCAAGGTTGCTTATGAAGATGTTCAAGTGGGTATTTCTTTAGCAGATAAAGGGAAGGCTTCAATGGTTGAAGAGGAAGTGGATCCTGTTGCTTTAAAGGCTGAACAGGAAAGGCTTTTTAAACTTCATGAACTTGGAATGGGTGATAGGGAGGTAACAGAGAAAGTTCAAGCCTCATATGATGCTGAATTTCAAACTCACACAGTTCCTGACATCACACCACAGAGAATGCAAGAATTGGATGAGGCAGCTTTACACTTTTCTGATGCCACATGGCAATCAATTGTGGCTGGAGTTACCTCTAACACATCTCTTGCTCAGTCCATCTTAGGGGGTGCTTTTGATTCTGATAACTTTGCTGCTGATCTGATTGCCTTGGCTAATAAGAGGAAGAAAGAAGATGCAGAGAGAAAAGCTAAAGCAAAAAGGGATCGACCACCTACTCAAGCTGAACAACGAAAACATATGAGGGATTTTGTGAAGAATACGAGTTCTGCTGTATACAACAATGGATGGTCTATGGCCTATGTGAAATCTTTGACAGATGAACAGTTGGTGGTAGAGTATAACAAAATTCTCACACAGTTGGAAAAGGATGGTCTTAACCCATATGCAAGGATGAAGAGACATCAGCCTTCCTTGGAAGGACCTAAAGTCAAGAGATTAAAATCTACTGATCCTTCTGATGAGAAATTGCTCACCACTGCAGATGTTGGAGTTCATACTGCAGAGACCACTGAACAACATTCCACACCTGTTGAGAAATATTCTACATCTCCAATTCTTCCTGCTGATACCTTTCAGACCAATCCTTCTGAAGGTGTTCCTTCTATTCTTGCTAGTGAACCTTAGAGCATTCCCACTGATACCCTTCAGGTTGATCCTTCTAAGACACCTAAGGTTGTTCCTACTGAGACCACACTACCTGTTGCTTCTGATGTTGGTCCTACTGCTGCTGCTGATCAACCTTGTTCTACTGAGAAGGATACACCAGTTTCCACTGATACATGTCAGCCTGAGTCTGCTGATCTTAAGGAAGGTGCTAAATCACCAGATGTTACCCTAGTGATCCCTACTCAAGATGCTCTAAGATCTAATATTCCTTCTCCTTCCTCTTCAACTGGTGGAATACGAAAGAGTATAGCAAAGAAGAGGAGTTCTAGGGTTCTTGATCTGAATGTTCCTGGCAGTTCATTCATCACAGTTGCTGATCCTAGTAATTCTGATGAAGAACCAGTTATGTGGTCTCTTTTAGATAGATGGGAACTTACAGATTACATGGGTGGCAAGGTGAATACAATCTATAGGAAAGATGGGTCATTCAAGCATTTTATCTTTCTGAGTCAGATACTTCATATCGTGGATAGACAATATCTTATAAAGTTGTATGGATTGGTCTCTAACTATTTTGACACTCATCCTGCATCTGGTGCTGGTCTTCTCTTGCTGGGTGATTTGCATGTCTTGTTTGACTCCACTTATCAGGATGGAAAAGGTTTCTCCGTTTGGGATAATCAAGGTGATTGGATTGTATGGGACTGGATGTTTTATCCACTGGCTAATGTGCATGTGTTACACACTGTAAGTGGTCTTTATGTGTATATGTTCTCGGATTTGCAGTATCCTTTGTCTGTGCAGGTGATGACTCAAATGCTAAAGCATCAGCTGGTGCTTACTACTGAACATGTTGGCAATGATATGCTGCATGCAGAGCAGTTGGTCAGACTTAGCAAGGATAGAATTCGTGCTGCCAATGCTGCTGTCACATCTTGAGACTGGTATTATTGTTGTAAATTCTTTCTTTTCTTTGTTTAAATAAAAAAAAACTATTTTGTATATATTTATGTGTATACTAACTTTTCTTTGAGGATCTTGTTGTATAGTTGTGTACCATATATGGTAATCAGCTCACCATGTCTTTGACAAGAAAGAGTTGACTCACCATGGGGGTACGGCTCTGGTGAGCATTCCTCAAATCCGTTGATAGTTGCTGATTTACTAAAAATCAGAGGGTTATCAATGTACCCTGGTCTCACACACCAAACATTGGCTACTCCATGAGCAAACGGCTTTGGTAAAGAGATATCAAATCCGTTATATGGTTGACCATTTGCCAATAAATTGTATGGTTCTCAACTCACCATGTCCTCATAGATGAAGAGTTGGCTAGCCCATAAGTTCATGGCTTGTGGTAAAGGCAGTGGAATACCATGACTAGTCCTGAGTTTACGGCTTCAGGTAAAGACAAGTCAAATCCATTGATGGTTGTGATGGTTTGCCAAAAACCATTAGGGTTTTCCAACACACCGTTGATTCACGTTCAAGTGTTGGACTGGTTCTTGGTTCACCAAGGTGATGTCATGATTCCACCAAAGAACCAGCTAGCCTAAGAGTGAGTAGCTACTTGGTAAAGGCTCATCAAATCTACTCAGGTTACTGTTGCTATTGGATTCTGATGCAGGTGAATAGGAGCTGCTGATGGGTCTTTATACATTTATGCTGATACTGTGGTTCTAAACGTTGCTGCTGGTTCATACTATTGCTTCAGTTGCTGTGGTCTTCAATCCTCTTACACGTTCAAGATCTATCTGGAAACTTGAAGTTAACATGGTCAAATTCAAGTTTAGGGGAGGATTGTTAGGAATTATTGTAACAGTGGGTTCCTGCTGATAAAGGTTCCTGCTGATAGTTTTAGTATTTCTGCTGATAGTGCGATTCATGGATAGTGCGATTCTTGCGATAGTTATTTCTTTACTGGATATGTAGTTTTCGTATTATTAGTATTTAGTTAGGATATGCATGAGTTAATTTAGGAAGAGATAATGCATATCTTTTACGACTTTTGTAAGCTGCAGAATTAGGGTTTCTGGTAGTATAAAAGAAACCTACGGCTAGGGTTTAGGCACGCTTTGAATAATATTAGTGAATCAATATAGATCCATAGAGGATCAAGTAATTTGTGTTTATTGTCTTCTTAAACTCTTGTGTTTATATTCCGCGTAAGCATAAGTTTTATAGAGGTTCTCCATAGTTTGCTTGTGATTACACAGGTTTACTATACGTTTATTAAGGCTCTTAAGATCTATCTGGGACTGATCCAACAATTGTTTTAAATATTTGCATGTCTAAATCCAAGAATAATGAATTATTCTAAATATCCATTATCGGTTGATGTTATAGGAATAACATTGAATTAAGACAAATGTGAGAGTGTTGATTATATTCATGAATAAATATTTAATAGTTAAATTCATCAAATTCACATATATTTATGAAGATAAATATTGGATCGACCCAACTTATAAGTTTTCACTACATGGATTGTAGCATTTTGTAAAACTTATAAATGATTTAGTCGATTGTTTCCTTAGACTTGAGATACTCACAAAGTTATACGTGTGTGGAACATTACTCTTTATGAGCAAGATCTTATCTTACAAAGGAAAGTGGAATAATGTATATCTTGAAGAAATTCAAGAACAACATACATTACGTTCTGAAGAAACTAGCAATCCACACAATGAGACTGAGTAAAAAGTAATTGTTGAGCCTTAAAGTGTTGTACCTCCTGTTCGTAGATCTGCAAGGACACCCCATATACCTGAAAGATATGGATTTCTTGTAGAAATTTAGGAAGAATATGGTTTAGAGGAACTTAATGAACCTGCTAATTATAGAAACGTATTGTCGGATCCAGAATCTGATAAATGGTTAGAAGCTTTGAACATTGAGTTGTAATCCATGAAGATATTGATGTTTAGGTTTGGGTTGATCTACCTTCAAATGGTAAGACTGTTCGAAATAAGTGGATCTTCAAGAAGAAGACTGACATGGATAAAGATGTACGCACCTTTAAAGCTCGACTGGTGGCAAAAGGATATACTTAAACCTACGAGATTGATTATGATGAAACCTTTTCGCTAGTAGGTGACATTAAAGCTATTAGGATAATGCTTGCCATAGCCGCATAGTATGACTATGAGATATGAAGGATTTGTCGATCCTAAAAATCTTAAGAGAGTATGCAAGCTTTAAAGATCTATTTATGGATTAAAGCAAACATCTAGAAGATGAAATAAAAGATTTGATGAAAAATGATAAGGATTTAAAACATACATTTTTAGGGGGTCATTTAAGCCCTAAATCGACACATTTTATATCCGTTATTGCTAAAAATCGCTCCTTTTTACTTTTTAGGTCTTTTGGAAACAAAATGCTGGAATGAAGCATATTTGGACGAAAAGGAGCGAAAACATGAAGAAAATGGCAAAGTCAAGATCGAAGACACTCAAGACTGTTTAGCACACCTGACGGCATCCCAACTAAAGGGCGACGCCGTCCCTCTATTGAAGAATTGACCAAAAGTACACGCGACAGCTTAGCGGAATTTCTGGTCCTAAAGACTGACGGCGTCACGCCTTATTAATGGAAGGCATCACTCACACTTTCTACACCAGACGCCCAAGATCCAAGATTCAGACGATGTCCTACATGAAGATTGACGGCGTCGCATCTCTCAAGTTACGCCGTCCCAACGATGACTTGGCCTAAACAAAACCCTAATGATGAGAACATGACGCGTCACTAGAAAAAGGCGACGCCACGATTGTAAATCTATATATAGAATTCGATTTTTCTGTATTTAAGAAGTGGAATTTTGGAGAGCAAACCCTAACTCTGTTGTAGTCCGACTTGGACAGTATTCTAGGGTCCCATACCCTATTTTAAACATCAAGATAAGTTTGTTTATCTAATTTATCATTATGTCTACCCCATGTTCAATTGATTATGTGTATGCTTACTTGTTTAACATGTCTAGTTAAATTACTTGTGTGTTTGCTTAGATATATGAAACCTAGTTATTGATTGTTGTTAGGTTGTCTCTTGTTTTAATAGCAAAAGCCATAGGAATGCACCTAGGCTATCGTTGTGTTTATCGCGTGGTGTGCTTTATGACAATAGGGTATTTGGGGAGATAGTGTTGCACTTGCCGATCCCGTGTATTCTATAGGAGAGCTACAATTCATAGAGATAGGAAATAGGCACCCCTTACGACTAATAAGAATACAACGCGTTAAGATAAAGGAAGTGACAATTCAACCGACCAATAAAAGATAACTATGGAGTAATGGTATCTAAGTGAACACATCTTTAATCACCATACGAGCACTCCTCAACTAGCATAGACTATCTGTAGTTAAATTAGATAATTGTACAATTAGTAAAAGCAGTGAAATCGGTAGAAGTACCACCCCCCAATCATATACCCTAATATTTTACCCTTGCTTTCTAAAAACATAAAAAAGAATAAAAAGAATTATCCTCAACCCCACCTTCTCGTCATAAATCTCTTTCTATCATTCCTATTCCCCTAGAGAACGAAATCAATCCCCAAGGCTTACCCCATACTACACTACATCAATTAGGTTCACCGCCTAGAGGTTGAAAAGTTGGCTCATAGAAAAGGAGGTTTTCTCGACCCGAACCCACACATCAAGTTTTTGGCGCCGCCGGAATAGAATATCTAGTTAGACTTCTATCTCATTTAGGTCCACTTGCTTGATTCCTATCAAGTGAGATTTTTTCTTTTCATTAGCTTCCTTGTAGTCTATCCCCCTTCTTTGTGTTTTGTTCATAACCTTGTCACTTTTCACCATGGGTGACAATCCACCACCACATCAACCACTTCCACTCAACCCACCTCTACTTGACTCGCCAAGAGGTTGTACTCTTGGTGAATACTCTAGACCGAGCCATCAAGGCTATATGAACACCATTGAGCTCCCAATTCAATCTCAAACTACGGCCTTGTGATCCGACAACATCCGGTTGGTGCAAAGCAGATGTGCATTCCATGAACTACGTTCAAGATCCTAATCAGCATCTCAAGGATTTCCTAAAAATCGTTGACTTCATCGACCTTGATGCTACCACACGGGAGACCACGTGCTTGCGCCTCTTCCAATTCTCTCTATGGGACCAAGCCAGTAATTGGCTTGAGCGACTTCCCGCCGGATCCATATCAAGTTGGGATTATCTTACCACTCGTTTTCTCGCTCAATTTTTCCCACCGGGGAGAACTACCAAGCTAAGGAATGACATCTTGATGTTCCAACAACGTCAAGGCGAAACTCTCTACGAGGCGTGGACTCGATTCAATGACTTGCTCCATAAAGTCCCTCATCATGGCATTGATCTTTGGCTTCAAGTCCAAATCTTTTACGATCATGTCAATCTCTCAACTAGGAAAACCATCGACCAAGCGGCTGGTGGAAAGCTTAGTGAACTTATCGCGAAAGAGTCATGGGGTACAATAGAGGACCTTGCCCTCTATGACAACGAATGTTGGAATGACCCCCGTGAGTTGCCCAAAACCGTCAAGGCAATCTCCTTGCATTCCATTGACTCACAACCTTCCAATCGTAGGATGCTCAAACTTGAAGATCAAGTCAAATTCCTAATGACCTCCTGCGAAACTCCTAAGCCTCCACGCCAAGTGAACAAGATCTCTTCCTTGTGTGAGTTATGTAGTAGTCCCCATGACAATCGAATTGCACGAGACTCCCTAACAAGCTTCCGTGGACTACGATTCTCGCATCCAATGGAATGGGAGGAAGATTCCCCATAACACCCGGACCTAGGACTTTCAACAAAGCCCTAGAAGCATGGAGGGGCAAACCCGACTATAATTGGGGTCAAACCAAAGAATTCACCTCTAACGACTCCTCATGGCCCCAACAACACAATCAAAGCTCTCATGCCCCTAGTCAACAAAACATATAAGGGATGATGCAACAACTAGTTACATCCCAAGAAGCCCAAATAGCCAAGCTTTCGGACGCTTTAACCAGCAACAAGTAGAGATTGATAGGAAGATAGATAACCTCTTGAAAGCTATAACCAATAATGATAGGACGACCACCAAAAAGGTTAATGCCATCTCAACTCATTCTCCCGAAAAAGCTTATGTTGTTAAGATTAAGGACCCGAGCAAGTACTTCGCTCATTCACAATTAGGCAATGAAACAAAGGACCCGTCTTCATCAAAGCACATTCATTTCGTCAATGCCATCACCCTAGTGAAACCAAATAGGAATAGTGATGAAGCAACCCATGAGACGGTACTTGAGGTTAGTGAGACTACTAAGGATGAATCAACCAATGAAGTAGACGAAGTCGGTGATGGTTGTCAAGATCGGATCCTACCCAAGATCGTTTTCGCCTTTGCAAGATCGTGATCGAAGATCGGATCGGATCTTAAGATCCTACTCTAATGTTATTTCTTAATAGTTTATGTAATTTTATACAAATCTACAAATTCTAATACAATATAACCATAAAATATTATGAATTTTTCATATAAATGTTGTCCTAAATTATGATTATAAAATGTTTAAAAAGATTAACACGTTGTTTTTGAATTCTACAAACAAACAACCCATAAATTTGTAGTTTTTAGTTTGTAATCCGAGAAAAGTAAGATCGGATCGGATTAGATCGTAAGATCATATGGTAAAGATCGAGGACCCTATAAGATCTTAAGCCTACAAAGATCCTATGTAGGATCCGGATCATTTTGCTTTGATGTCGTAAAATCGTAAGATCCTAAGATCGGATCGGGATCCCGACAACTATGTGACTTCAATAAGTTTACTACGAATGAGGAAATTTCATACCGATGCGCATACAAGACGCGCTCGGGGTCAAAGGAACTTCCTTTTGTCGAGCAAGTTTTCAACACCCTAGGCGGTGAACCTAATCGTTGTAGTGTAGTATTGGGTAAGCCTCGAATTGATATCGTTCTCTAGGGAATAGGAATGCTAGTAAGAAGTGTACTACGCTAAGGTTGAGGTTGAGGAAGATTCTTTTTATCTTTTTATATTTTTAGAAAACTAAGGGTAAAATCTCGGGGTTTGGATTTGGGGGGTGGTACTTCTACCGATTACTTCTACTATCTAATTATCTAAACTATTGGTAGTCTTATGTCTTTTGATTTGTGCTCGTATGATGATTAAAAATGTGTCTACCTAGATACTATTACTCCCTAGTTATCTTTTATTGGTGGTTAAATGTTACGTCCTTATTCTTAACGCGTTGTGTTTTCTAAGGTCGTAGGGTGTGCCTTTTTCCCTAACTCTTTGAGATTACCTTAAGGTTATTGCCTACGAAATTCTATAAGATTCATAAACTAACTTTAAGGGTTATCTTTGGATCTTTAGCCTACGAAATCCGCTACGTGATTTATAAACTAAGGTTCACAAAGATAACTCAAGCATTTAAACACAACAATGGTCTAATCGCACTCCTAAGCTAATTACAATTAAGATAAGAGACAACCAATCAATAATTAATAACTAAGTTTCATAGATCTAAGCAAACACACAAGAAATTTAGCCGGACATGTTAAACACGCAAGCATACACACATTCAATCGAATACATAATGAAATCAATGAAGTAAAACACTTATCTTGATGTAAAATATGGTATAAGAACCCTAAGATACTGTCCAAGTCGGACTACAAACGTTTTGGGTTTTTACTCCATAAGTCTACCTCTTAAAATTCTGAAAATTCGATTTCTATATATAATTTTACACTTGCGACGACGTCGCCTTATAGGTGGGACGCCGTCAGATCGCCGTCATTTAGGGTTTCGTCTTGGCCAAGTAATAGATTGGACGGCGTCACGTTGTAGTTGTGACGCCGTCAGACTTCAGCAGTGACGTCGTATGATTCTGGATCTAGGCCGTTTGGGATGAAAAGTCTTCGTGACGCCCTTCCTCTTCAAAGCCTGACGCCGTCAGGTGTATTTTAGCAAAAGTCTACTGAGTCGTCAGAGATTTTATTACGTATAAAGGGGACGGTGTTGCCCTTTGATTGGGACGCCGTCAGGTGCAATTCCAGCAGCTTGAGTGTCTTCGATTTTGACTTTGCCATTTTCTTCATACATTCACTCATTTTTGTCCAAATATCGTCATTCCAAAGATTTTGCTTCCAAGAGACCTAAAAGTGAAAAGGAACGAAATTAAACAGTAACGGATATAAAAGTGAGCGATTAAGGGCTAAATGACCCCTTAAAAGTGTACGTTTTAAATCCTTATCAAATATCCTTACACTTGGTATTTGCTTGTCCTCAAGCAAATGTGCTTTTGGCCAATCAATTTATAAGTTAGGGGGCATGAAGCAATGGTTTAACATAATTCACAACAAGTAAAAGCACCGCAATAGTCATAACAAGCACGGAAATTATATACTAGCACCTTACAAGGGGTGTTTAGATTCTCTCATCTCTCGGGTGTATATGAAATATAGTAAATGGAAATGGAAGATAAACACTCATTACCTGGTCATAGTACATAGATTACCATAGGCTTGAGACTAGATCAAACCTCCACCTCTTTGGTGTAAGCACCTAGGAACAACTATCTAAGAGGTCTTTAAAATGGTTGTAACGTTAGACTTATGGTAGGGAAACAAAGGGTTTGGTTGGATAGGCGATTTAGTGGTGGCAAGTCAAAAATCTTATGTTACAAGCATGAAAAAAATGGTGTTGCTAAGCCAAGACTCGACTCACTAAACTCTAGATAACTTTGAAACAAACAAACATAAATATAAAGATAGATGTAGGATGGTAGCCCGTATGTTTTCTCTTTTTTTCCTTTTTTCAACACTCTTTTTCGATTTTTTTTTTTTTTTTTTTTTTTTTTTTTTGCATACACTTTTACTCTACCATCCTCTAAGATAACATCAAAATATAAGGGATTTATAGGAGCATCCCTACACTTGAGTTTTTATTACTCTAACACTAATTTGACTCGATTTGAAAAAATCAAAACACTTGGAGTATTTAATTACGTAAATAAAGGAATTTGAATTTAACGTTCTTTTCCGTCACTCAATAAAATTTTACTTTACCCATGAGTCCCAATCATCCCAAAACTGTATAAAAGATATGACTCGACTTAGCAACCATGCAAGTAACTAGATAATTGAACTAAGGGTTTAGTATGATAACAATAATGCACTAAAGGTGAGTGCATACAAGGTAGGCTAAGGCGATTTGGGTGTACATTTGGGGGTGGATTGTAAATAATGCTCTTCATTGATATTCCAGAAAACCGAAACATCACGAGAACCGCGAAAAGGATAGGCTCTGAGGGGTTAACTAGGGGTATCGTGTACTAAAGATGAGTACATCGCAAGGGTGTGGAGTTGTCACACCCCCAAATTACCTGTTTTGCAGCGGAATGGAATTCCTGGGGATTGACTGTCATAGCATCACAATCACAGTTATATTGAACGACCTAAAGTGTCGTTTGGAAAATACATCGTTTGATTTAATAAAATAATCAGAGTTACAAAGTATAGGTCCCAAATGAAAGTTATTATGTACGGAAATAAATTTGATACGAGTCAAATGATGTTTTTAAAGTATATAAATCCTATGTGAGACGCGTCGTCACCGCGACTCTTTGATATGTCCACATGCATGCCATGAAGTGAATGCCTTAGTTACCTGAAAATACATTGCTAAAAGTGTCAACACAATGGTTGAGTGAGTTCATAGAGTTTATGTAAATGTTTAATACGACTACCACTAGTATAAATTATGTATGACAATGTCGCCACAAATGATACAATTGCTTAAGCACATGACACCAAGCTTGACCGATGTTCGCCTAACAGAGTGTTTTGCCAAACAACTCAATAATGATAATGAAGTGAAATGCATCCGTTTGGTTGAATCCGCCAACCCGGATGGAGGTGTCACCTCGATAGATCTATCCACTCACCCTCGCTTCTATGAAATTAACGGTTCATGATTATGAAATGGGGACATTTAACCGGCAATGAGGTAACTTAAGCAATGTAATGAATTTGAATATACTTGGTATCGTAATAAAAATGATGTGCAATGTATTCTCCCGTAGGTTTGAAATAAGTAAAACTTGAATAAATCGGGCTATGAAAACTCACATTTGCAATGATTATGATGACAAAAGTGGATACACCGAAATGTAGCGTGATTCTCAAACCGACCTATTATGAATGATATGATATGTAATAAGTCATGATGTAATATTATGCATGCAATTCGGATGATATTTATACCACTTATGAATTTTTGAAAACAATACTTTTAGTCCGAAAATATAATCTTTTAACGCCTTGACCATTTTTAATTTACCTTACTAGAAGGCATCACTTTTATAAGAAAATGTACTCCATTTTTGTTCTCCAAATATTTTGTTCTCCAAATGTTTGTTCTCCAAATATTTTGTTCTCCAAATGTTTGTTCTCCAACCTTTAGTTCTCCAAATATTTGTTCTCCAACCTTTTGTTTCAAAGTAACTTATATATTTTTGAGAAGTCGAATAATTTATAACGCCTAAGCTTCATTTTTGACTCGAACAAATTTGACGTAACTTGTCGAAATTCGAAAATTATATTTTTCGTCGCCAAATTGAAAAATTCATAACTTCTTCGTTATAACTCCGCTTAATCCGTTCAAGCGACCACGGTTTCGTTTTAGAGTATATTTTCTAAATATCTAGGCCAAAAATTTTATTCACCGTCGGATTTTCCGGACTTTGAAAATAAGGATGCACCCTTTTGCAAACTTGTCGAAATGAGTTTTCTCGCGCCAAACCTATTCTAACCCATTCAAAACAACTCCGAAGCTATTCTAATCCTACCATACACCTTCTTAGGGTGTCATGGGTTCCTAGACATTACCAAAACTAATTTATAACAAGGAGTAATTATAGGATGGATTATATATATATATAACACTTAAAAACCTTAAAATGGTATAAACATCATGAGACTTGCATGTTTCTCAAATAAAATGATATGATAATAACAATGAATGTGAAATAAAAATATGAATATGAATGCTTACAAGAAATATGATGAGGTTTAAGGACAAAGGGTTTTTCCTAATCACTTGAGGTTTTTATTGCAAAACCTATACAACAAGTGATACTAGTGTTTAAACAAACTTGTCTTGAAAATTATATGATGATCCTCCTTTGGTCTCCTTGGCTGCCGGTTTGCAAGAGAGAAATGAGAAAGAAATATTTGATCTTGGTTTATACAAATGAAGTGATAGAAATCAAGTTAATAGTATTATACTAGTATAGTTAAGATATTATGCAATTTCCTTGTGACTCATCCTCCTTGTCGATAAGGGAGGATAGTCATTTTTTTTTTTTTTTTTTTTTTTTTTTTTTATGTATAAGTGTAAGATTTGTGAGGTTAAATGTAGTTAAGTGATAAGTTGTAGTTACGTTTGAATATTTAGGGTAGCGTTATATAAAAATAAATTTTCACAGTCAAGATAAAATATATTTAAGTAATAAAATTATAAAATACATTTCTTGCAAAATTTGAGTGAAATAATAATAATCGTGTCGTATTTAGGAAAAACGTCAGAATTATATAAATATAACAATTTATATACAAAATAAATTTAAAACACCGGGTAAACTCATAATATTATTTTATAAACTTAATATGAGTATAAAAGATCTCGGATAATTTTTAGAAGTAATGGATCAATTGTTCAAAATAATTAATTACGCGATAACGTTTATTTAATATGAAAATTTATACGCTTAACGTAAATGCAAAACCATGCATGAATTAATATGATGACAATG
>CM040243.1:244339520-244427235 GCA_022545495.1 Chrysanthemum lavandulifolium | reverse complement strand
AACAAACTCCAAGCCTAACTCCTAACCACTAAAAAATAAGATAGAAACTCGATTATAAAGTGACGTGTGTCACTTTTCAATTAAAATTCATCTTTATTTTCAAATTGAAATATCTTTTATCTATTTTTTTTTATAATCTAATTTCATCATATTTTCTAAAATTTTATGCTCTTTAATTCAACATCCACTTTGATATATTTTTATGAGTTTTTAGTTTTTATATTTTTAGTGTGTTTATTTTATTTTAATTCAAATTTTTACAACTTTAACTTTTATTTCAATCAATACAATCTTGGGCAAAAGTTCAATATAAATCTCAAATTTACCATAGATCCAATTAGCCAATAATAGCCATTTATTTTTTATTATGATAAACTTTCACCCTTTTAAAAAATTAAATATCTAGCAAACCGTTAATCGTTCTGCGATAAAAATTATATCATCAGCGAGAAATTAAATTATCTTTCATAGATATGCACTACTATATATTTTAACAATTTTTTTTTCAAAATTTCGGTCAACAAAATCATATATGATTCGATTTTACGAATCATACATGATTTTGAAAATCATATATGATTCAGAAAATCATATATGATTTTTCGACGAGATTTTTGAAAAAATGTTTATCAAAATATATAAAGTGCATATCTATAAAAGATAATTAAATTCTCGTCATGATAGTGTATTTTTTATAGTTTGAAGATTTACCGTTTGTAAGATATGTTGTTTTAAAAAAAATGTGGAAAATAATTTTTTATTAATTTAGATAAAAAAAATGGAGGGCTATAATTGGTTCATTTGTTCTATGGCAAATATAAGTTCTATATTGATCTCAACTCTACAATCTTGATTCGTCAAATATATTTTTGAGGGAGTGTTTGACATGTAAGAGATTGCGAGAGTATTTTTATATGCGGGAATAATGATGTAACGGGAAAGCTATGGGTAACCTAAACAAACACATACAAGTACAACATATATATTCGAAGTTTGTGAAACGAATTCACTAAACGGTAGCAAATACATATAACTATACTTATCATTGCTTGATACTTGAAGTTTTTGTTTATAGTATAGACCAAGAACTAATTAGTATATAGTCTTTTTTTTTTACGACGGACATTATTAAAAGACAGAGAAGAAGCCAGATTACATACAGCTTACAAGACAAGGATTTTTTTGCCCAATCAACCCAATAAAAAGATTTTTACATTTACGCTACATCTGTTAGAAGACCCACCACTACCTCATCAAAAATTAGCGCTCAATGACAAGTTCTGACCAAATAAACTCTTATTTAAACTCCAAACGCGCCACCACATAACATAGCAAACTCCTTCAACAACTTTTTATGCTTAGACTCAAGAGGAGTATTCAAAAGCCACTGAGCCATTCCTCGTAAGTAGATACTTCCAAAACATTTACATCTCACCAACACACAATCTTACAAAAATCTCTTTAGCTATATGACAAGTGAAGAAGATATGGCTAATCGATTCTACTTTATCACATACGCGATAAAATAGATTCAATATCCATACCGCGCTTAAAAATATTCAATCTAATAGGTAAGTTAATCCAACCTAATTTTCCTGTGCAAGAATATTAACTTTGATAGGCACCTGATTTATCCAACGAGTCTTAGAAGAAACTATGTGTTAATTCCTATCATCAAGCATCTCTTCCGAACTAAGCAACCGAAAAATCTCCCGATCCTTCTAAGGACCAATACCACGCCCTTACGCCGATGAGGAAACATCCTCCATATCATTCAGAGTAGCAAAATTGTGACTCTTCTAAACCACCTCTTTGAACTCTACTAAACGAGAATGACATATCACCGTGAGACATCTTATTAGCCATCAGAACATATTTATCTATCTCCTAGGCGCAGCATACCAGGATACATCGCTTTGAGATTATTTTCGCCTCCATACATCCTCTAAAAAACGATCTTCACCATTACCCATCTTCTCGTGAATGAAACCCAGAGATCCATTACCTTGTTATAACATTTATCTACCTCACGAACAATATCCACCAAACTAAACGTTGAAAGTTTTAACTTGCATACGGAGTTTACCATCTTGCCATGAATTCCTTTAATAACCTTGCACCATAATGACGATTGATGAGTACGAAAACGCCACAACCCATTTAAACAAGAGAGCTCTATTTAACGCAGAAAACTTGACACACCAAGACCACCGCTGTCTTTAGCCGCCAAGACTTTATTCCATTTAGCCCAAAGTCGCTTCTTACCATTGTGTTTAATCTCCATTAAAAATGACATCCGATGATTCCATTTTTGAAGAACCTTTCAAGGAACTTTGAATAGCGACATATGATAAATAGGCATCGATTCTAGAACAAATTTGGAAGCTAGTCTTCCTCCAATAGATAATGTCTTCATCTTCCATTCGATGTTTGAAGTGAGCTTATTAAAAATCTCATTCCAAGACCGAACACGAGACATTACAAGCAACTTGCAAACCTAAATAAGAAAAAAGTGGCATAAAGAATCGCGACAACCTATTTTCCTAATGGCCCGCTCCACCTTATTTCTAGACACCGAGATCCCCATGAGTTTACTTTTTATCATATTAACAACGTGAAACCCAAGCTCGATGAAAACAATTCAACACGTGAAGAATAGTCTCAATATTGGAGTCATTCCATTGTCCCATAAAAACAACATCACCCGTAAAAGATGAGACAATCATGGAAAGATCAAGATTAATGCCTCTAAACATACCGTGCATCCACCACTCTTTGAACCGAGATACGAAGGCTTTCCATGATCAAGAAATAAGAAAGGAGAAAGAGGATCACCTTGCTTAAGACCTCTATGAAACCAAACTCGCTTTGTTGGGCTACCATTTACAATAACCGAACCTTTAAGACCAAAGCAAGCATTTAATCCATCCACACCACTTGTCCTCAAGCCAAACTTTAAAACGTCATCCAAGTAGTCCCAACGAACCGAATCATATGTCTTCTCAAAATCAACCTTAAAAATCATGGTTTGTTTCTTTTCTTCGCACCATCTGAATAACTCATTTAAAATGAACGGCCATCTAAAATTTGTCGATTCGCAAGAAAAGCTAATCAATATCGCCCACATATCCCCAAAACATTTACAACACGGTTTGCAAAAATCTTAGATATGATCTTGTATAAACCCATTGTAGTTAGCGGTCGAAAATCCTTCACCATTTTAGCATCATTAGTTTTAGGGATTAAAGTAATAAAGGAAGAGCTACACCCTGTGGGAATTTCCGTAATGAAGAAGTATAAAACAGCCCGCACTACGCTGTTTTTCAATAGAGACCAATATCCGCGAAAAATCCAAAGAAACCATCGGACCTGGGATTTATCAACCCCACAATCCCAAACCGCCTTCTTAATTTTGTCTCTGTGATATTGATTTCCAAGTTGGTCACGTCAAACTCAACTCTTTGGAAATCAATATCAATATATAGACGATAATCCAAAGGCTTATCAAACGACTACTAAAATGAGAGAAAACTCCCTTTTCATCAAATTAGAGATTCAATCCAAACACCTTCAATAATACACTTTGAGAAAGTGAAGATTGATTTCTTTATTAAGGACTCCGTGATAATACTTTGAATTTTCGCTCCTTCGACGCCTATTTGATCTTGGTTTTGTGTCATCTTCAATGAATCCAACTTGTCTAACTCTCAGAACGATTTAAAATATCCGTGACGTTTATTGATATTATCCAAACTTCCTTCCTATTATCTAAAGAGGTATCAATTTTGACAAGCTCATGTTTTAGGCCCCGCTTATAGTTTTTGATTTATCATTAGTAACTTTAACCCTCATTCAAATCTTCTTTAAGGTACTTCAACTTTTCATTAACCTTGTCATAGCTGCTCCTATCGCTCACGCGAGCTTCGCTCCATGTACTTTCCAACGGTTATCAAACCTTCCAATTTAAACCAAGAATGGAAAAAACAACGGGTAGGTTTATAATCAAAGTGTGAATCACACATTAATATCGGCCTATGATCATATAGTAGCGCTCAATGTAATAGGCGACAAGTTAGGACAAGAATTCATTACACTTTCGAAATGAGAAAACGATCTAATTTACTCATCTTGGCTGGCGATTTATGACACCAAGTGAATTTACATCCGCTAAAGGGACCTCCTCCAAACCAAAGATTGAGATAAAAAATTGAAAGCATCGCGCCTAGGACATTAAACATAGATCCATGTCTCTCTTCTTTCGTGCGAACTTCATTAAAATCACCCATTAAGACTACATCGCCATTCCACTTACTAATCACTAAAGACAAATAATCCCACAACATCTTCTTTTCACGTAATTCTTGTGGAGCATATACTGATATAATAATAGTCTTCTTGCCCTTAGGCACCCATTCACCTTGAATCGTAACAAAATAATCTGAGATCGTAGAGTTGACCTTACGAAACAATCTAGGATCCCAAACACAAAGGATACCACCCGAATTACCAACGGAAGGACTATACACATAATCAAAACCAAAATTTCCCCTAACACGATTTGATATTGAAAAGCTCAATATCATCCAATTTAGTTTCTTGCAAAGATAAAAAATTCACCTTGTTTTTACCACATAACTCCCGAACCCAATCTTTTTTAGCCTTCTGGGCAAGGCCTTGTATGTTCAAAGACATGAAATTCATCGGAAACCACCTTCCACTCCTTGAGAACCAATAATATCGCCGATGTTTTTCATACATCCCTCCATGTTGTAGCCATGGTTTGTCCCACCTTGATAACCGTCCAAGCATTGTAAAATAGAGCCTCCATAACGTGGTGTTTCAAGAGTTTTTAAAGTCGCTGAACATGCGGATCTCTAAGTCATTCTTTGAAGTATTATGAGGAAAATTATTTTTCACAACGGAATCAACTTTATCATCTTGACCACTCGAACGAGTCATCACCTTCTATACTCATCTCGTTTAAGGGTTTATTTTGAGCATGAGTATCAAATACGGAGTGTATCCGGAGGATATTTCAAACTATCTTCATAGTTGGAGTCGCCATTATTTTTATCTTTATTCTTGTTAAGTAACTCATAAACATTGAGCGGTCTTGAATGATTATCTTTCATTTGACCAATACAATCCTCATTCACCTTACCGAAGATTGTTCTTTCTCAAAATGGTTTCAGCGACCTCTTGATATCACTTGCTCCTTCCACATTAGAACCATTATGCTTTCCTCCATTTTCATCAATAATATCATCATTGCTCCTTTCATCATCAGACCTACTAGCCTCTTCATCGTCTTCTTCAAAGTCAGGAATCCATCCAGTAGCTTCTTTAGCACGTATCCAGTATGTTTTGCCTTGAATTATGATTTTAAACGATTCGAAAATGTTCTCAACGAGTTTTGTTTTGATGCAAACTCTTCTACTGTGGAGATATGCTTCTTCCTGTTCATCAAAGTAAACTAATTCGCCCCATTTAGCTGTAATACGAGAGAATGTATTTTTGGACCACACCTTAAGTGGTATTCCCTCAATATCTACCCACGTTACTCTTTCATCAACGAAAAATGAATTAGACGCTTGTTGTAACTGAGAGAACCAAGACCCAATACCCACGTTAGACTTAAACCTCTCTTTTGCAATATCAGTTTTGAATTCAAACATCACCCAGAAGCCTCCCATATATTTGAGCTTAATATTATCAAAACCTTCATTACCTAAAACCACTTTCAAGTTGTTTAAGGATGAAAAGTCTTTAACTTTACCCATCAAGGCGTTTGAGTAATCTGTTTGATTAACACACGTATCATCAAGCACAATCGCCGGGGAATCCTCCTTCTTATAAACAGATTGAGGTCCAAATTGAACAACATTGGCATATGATTTAGATGACCCATACACCCCAGTCTTCTTTTGAAATTCCCCTGAGCCATTCTTAACTCCCTTATTATTCGAATAAAGAGGGTTACTTTTATTCAAAGGTGCTCTCTGAAATCTAGCCATATTTGCAAGAAGTTTGAAACGCCCAATCCATATAGTGCAGAGATTGTTAACCAAACGTTCTACATCAAAATCTTAATGAAACGCCCAATCCATTCGTATATAGTCATTCTTGGTAATTGTTTGTTTTTCCGTTCTGAACAGTTAGAACTGAATTTGCACACTCGTAACCGCATAAATTGTTTGTATTAAAGGGCGCTTAAAGTTTTTTCTTGAGCGATGAACTTAAAGTTAAAGATGTTGAGTACTTTGATAAATATTTTCACGAATCACTTTGTTATTGTAACTTGTTTTTAAAAATGTAATTTCAACCAATGATTAGGAGTTATGATTCTGACATGATATGTCAAACACTAAATGGCCTAATGTTTATCCACGTTACTCTTTTATTTGATGAAATGATGTCTTGATCAAACACTAAATGGCCTAATTTTTATACACGTTACTCTTTTATTAGTGGGGCATTGCGCTATATTCGCCACAATGATTCATGATGCTTGGATGTTAGTCAAGAGTGTATAGCGTGTGACGGTTCGAAAAATCGCGTCAAGATGGGACCGTGGGACTGACATGTCAAAAAGTTTAAGTGACTGAAATAAGAAATCGTATAATATGTATGGAATGGGTTTAGACTTTTCAGTTTAGTGATTCATGTTAGAATTTGGGTGTGGGTGGTAATAATCCTGATATGTTCTATAAATTGTGTAGAGATTATTTTTAGATTGAAGTATTTCAATCATATATGCCTTCGGTATCACGAAATCTTCAATTGGATAAGACAAAGAACAACACTTTGTTTAAAGACGAGAAATCAAAGCAATACACAAATTTGTTATATCTGTTATATTCTGTAAGAGATCAATAAATAATAAAACCATAACCGAAAGTTAGTTAAAATCGGTTAAAAACAGTTGGTGGGAAGGATTGCAACGTTTGGGGAAAAGAGGCGACTTTTGGTGGAGAAAACCGTTCTGGAAGTAAACCGGGTAATACCCAAAGCCCAAAAATCGTTTAGGTTTTGAGGTGTGTTGCCCAAACCCTGATGGTGTCCCCCGACCCCCGCCTACTCACTTGTAGAAGTTTCTATAAATGATGACACTAAAATCACCAACAATTCACGCATTTGTTATAAGTATGATATCCTATATTTATTTATTTTTAAAAGTAAAAAATAGGTGCTGAGTTGCTTTTAAGTGGTAGCAGACTCGCAAAAAAGTGTTTTATAACACGAACTGAAAAATGGACCGTAAATAATCATTTTCCCATTTTGATCCATGTTTAGTTCTAGTTTTGGTTTTCCGCTCTCAATGGTTAGAGAAAAAGGACGGATCCAAGATTTTTAAGAGGGTGTTCTTGTGAAAAGAAATGTTGTCTTAACTAAAGTTCTGTGATAAAAAAGCGAAAGTAGCAAAAAAAAAAAAATTGAGGGTTGCACATACCCCAAAAACGACAGCTTTGAAATCTTTGACCGTAACCTAAAATCGAGTGTAAATTGTACCACACCCGGATACGTGGGGTTCGTCCATGTTAGAGAACCGAGTTTACACTCGAACTCACATAAATCGCTTATCTTAACAACATATAAATGATCTTCTTTTCCTCCATTAAATGTCACTAAGACATCTTTTAAACTTAAATTAATCAATACAAATAATAAACATATTGTACAAACTATTCTAACACAAACAACAATTTAAAAATACAAATAATAAAACTAAAATGTATAACACTTATAATTAATGTTAGCTTTAAAATTCTCACTCATTTAAAATACATATCACAAAGTACAAACCAAACAAGCTACTAATGTGTTAATCAGAACAAATGCACATAAATTGATTGAAAAGAATGGTACAAGTCAAAATACGAAAACTTTCATGTGGTTTATAAGGTATGTAAAATATGTAGCTTTTGAATAACGTAATTCATAATTTTGTTAAACAATGTCATATATAGATTTACTAATAATATATTTGCATGAACTAATGTATACTAATCTATGTTTACACGTTATATAATATTGTGACGAATATTACACAACATGTATTGACTAGCAAGTACCTTTTACCGTCAATCATCACAATTTCGTAATACTACTAACTATCGTTTTCGTATAGTCATTGCATCAGGAAGCACAGGTACTCTACCATATTTATATAAGATAGTGTGCGATAAAGTTATTCACTAAAATCTCGTCAGGCGTAAATTTATTATCACGAAAAATATATAATCAAATAATACTATTCGTCAAAACTTTTGATCATAGAGTATTTCTTGCTATGCATGTTACTCTTATATTGATGTAATGATGTCTTGATCATGCAAATTAAATTGGAAATCACTAAGCCCAGTTCTGATTAGCTTGTATAAAAACAACAAAAGGTTTAAAAGCTAAAATTTCCATTGTTTATGTCAAAATCGATTTATGTTTAATTAGAGGAAGATCATGTCGAATAGAAAGAGTGCAGTAACACTAAGTTTGAAAATTACAATCCCGATAGAGTATGTGTCGATCAGTTGGGAACCTCTAACGGAGAGACGAGTTCAATTCACGCACTTTTGTAATACTTAAATAGTTCTTATGTTTGGAAAGGAAGCTTTAACAGTATTTAAAGTTGTCAACGTCTAACATTTAGCGGTTAAAAATTGAATGGAAGTTTAGCAAGTTTCACCTTTTTGAAACTCTACTTTTCAAACGCTACTTGAAGAAGCATTTTGATGTTAGCATTTAACTTTTACGTAATTTTACACTTTACAATCACTAACATAAGGAGTTACCAAACACTTTTAAACAAACAACTAATGCGCATAACTATTGTTAACTTTACTACAAACTATTACTACTACCATTACTTGCTACTAGCTGTTAATGTTGATTTGCAAAAATATTGTAGATTTAGGCAATGTTTGCATCTATAAAGGAAACATTTTTCTTTTTCTTTTGTTTGCGGCGGGAGGAGAAAATTAAAGAAGTGTGTTTGTTTTTCTTCTTATTTCAGTAAGCAAAAGAAAAAAAAAAGCGTTGTTTTTCTTTTATAATTGCAAGAAGAAGAAATGAAATAAGCGTGTTTGTTTAATTTTAGATATAAGAGTAAAAATAATTTTGTTTCCTTTTAAATATTTTTGTGTGATTATCACTTTTTTATCTTAAAGACCTCAAATCTGCTTATTCTTTTGCTAATATAGTTTTAGAGTGCTTGGTATGAGGCAAGAACCGCGTTGTTGGTAAATTTTAGGAACTAACAACGCGTTATACCACACCACATGTCATTCGCTTCGCTATTGGTAAAATAGTAGGTCAATGGTGATGTTTTGTCATTTTTTTTGTTTTGTTTTGTTTTGTTTTTTTTTTTTTTTTTGGTATTTTGTATGACCTAATAATTAGTTTTCTATGAGCGGGGTATTTTAGTTATTAGTGTGTTATTAAGAGGTGATAGCGTGGCTAAAATAGCGCGAATAACTCTTAAAGACTAAACATAAAACATCCAACAAAAATAAACAAAACCTACGATGACCTAAAAGAAAGAACATTAGAGCACTAGGGTCATAACACGAAATAACAAAACCTCGCGGCGTTAGTGGCATCGTTTCAATACCAATAACATAACACCAAAATCACCCTTTATTATAACATCAAATAACATCACATTTTGAAACCCATTTAAAAATAAAATAAAAATACAACTTAGTGTAACTTTGCATAACACCAAATAATACGGGGTGAGGGAATGATAACTTGGCCATAACTTGAGTTATACCTTGAGTTGATATACCAAGCGCAAATGCTAACGCCACCATGCCGGTATAGTCGTAGCCACATAATGCAAGCCACATAAGCATAAGCGCGTGGTGCGTTATTACTCCGTAGGGGTGATCAATCGGGTTAACCGACCAATCGAAACGAACAAACCCGAAACCGAATTTGCTAAAAATCAAAAAACTATCTCGGTTTGCTCGGTTCGATCTTGGGTTTAGTCGGTTTTAATCGCTTTTAAATTGAGGGCCGACCGGCCGAGCCGGGCAAAGCAGAAAAAACTCAAGCAGAGTTCGAACCGACTTCTCTGAATCGGTTCGGTTTAGTCGGTTTTATCGGGTTGTCGGTTTCGGTTCGAGTCTATCTCGGTTTTGCTCACCCTAAGTAACCCTCTTATAAAACAATACAAAATTTGAATATAAACACTCACCCTCGCTGCTCATGCTTCCTCGAGTCTTCTGCAATAATCATAACTTTAACACACTCAAAATCCACCATTTTCCTTTACTCCAAATTATCATACAAATAAAAACCATGAAGTTTTTGCAAATTCGTCAAATTTCAACCATGAAAACCCCAAAATGGAACCCAATTCCAATACCCTTTAACACAATCCAAGAACCCAAAGGCCAAGATCTTGATTACATCAACATAACACACAGTCATCTTCTTCACAATGATTTCACCAAATTAGACCAATTATTACCCAATTTTGACTCTTTTAAAGTCAAACACACCCTTTTAAAAATCCAACACAATTACTCACTTTCATTCAAATTCTTCAAATGGGTTTTGTTAAAAAGGCCTAGTTTACTAAACCCAGAAAGTAATTTCATTATTATCCATGTTTTGACTAAGAACAGAAAATTTGTGTCTGCTGAATATGTGTTAAAACAGGTTTTGAAACAATGTGATTTTGATATGTGTGAGAAGGTTTTTGATGGTGTTTTGTGTACTTATAGGATGTGTGATTCGAGTCCTCGTGTTTTCGATGCGCTTTTTAAGGTTTTTGCTGAGATGAAACAGTTTAGGAATGCTAGCTATACTTTTCGGCGTATGAGGGAGTATGGTTTTGTGCCTAATGTGGAGTCTTGTAATTTGTATATGAGTGGTTTGTTGAGTATGAATAGAGGTAGTGTTGTTTTGTCGTTTATAAGGAAATGAGGCGACGAGGATTGTGGTGAATGTTTTCGGTTAATATGGTGATTAACGCTTATTGTCAGTTGGGGAAGTTGGAGGATGCGGTTAGAGTGTTTGATGAGATGAAGGATATGGGGTTTAGTCCGCTGGCGTCGACTTATAATACGTTGATAGCTGCGTATGGTGGCCAGGGTCATGTGAGCGTTGGAATGAAGTTGAAAGATACGATGGAGAAGAATGGGGTTAAACCGAATGTTGTTACTTATAACACGCTAATTTATGGATGTTGTAAGGAAGGGAAGTTACATGAAGCGTTTAAAGTTTTTCACGAAATGAAAAGGGTTAATGTGGGTCCTAATACGGTAACTTATAATACTTTGATCAGTTGGTGTTCTCAAATGGGTAAAACTGAAAAGGGTAATCAAATCTTTGAAGAAATGATGAGAACAGGATTAAAGCTGATATCTTGACTTATAATGCGTTGTTGTCAGGTTTGTGTAATGAAGGAAGACTAGAAAAGCTGCTTATTTGGTTAAAGAACTTGATAAAAGAAATTAGTACCGAATGCTTCAACTTTTGCTGCACTTATTAGAGGACAATGTGCGAAAAGAATCCAGAAACGGTTTCAGTTATATAAAAGTATGATAAAGAGTGGTTGTCGTCCAAATGAGGATACAGTAAAGATGTTGATGTCTTCTTTTGTGCAAAGCGATGATTATGATGGAGCATTTTGTGTTTTTAAAGAGATGTTAGAGAGGCCTGTTGGTCCTGATTCGGCTGTATTAGGTGAACTGTGTAAAGGGTTTTCAAGTATGGAAAGATAGATTAATTCGGATCTGTTGAGGGTGGTTGATGAAGGGTGTCTTCGCTCGGACGTTATGAGAAAGTTAAGGGCATTATCTTCCAATCTAATGGCGAGGGCAAAGACATCGAATGACAGATGTTAAATGAAGCCTAACGCTGCCTGATTAATAGTTAGCGAATGAGCTCAACCAAGTTTTCAGGAGCTTACAACTTTGTATTTGGTTCAAATTTTGTATATCAGTCCCCATTCAATATGATGCAAAAGCTGAGATATTTGACTAGTATTTTACACAGCTGATTTTGGTTTTCAGAATATTTAAGGCCAAAATAGTCTGAGCGAGAGAAAATAGAATCCGACAATAACTTTAGCTAAAGATTATCGGATTCTGAGTCTTGAGATTATGTTCTATCTTTCAACAGAGTAAATAGTTTAGTTGTGAACATTGACTAAACAGACAGACAAATCAAATGGGTCAAAAGTGTCAAACCTAGAGAGGTGCTAGTAGGATTGGAGAAAGGGATTCTTTATAACAAGACAGTTAAGAAAGTTTTACCCATTCGATTATCCGAGCAAGTTACATAGATTGAAACAAACTAGTACCAACCCACAAATAGGATAAAACATTGTCATCTATAAGACTACTCCAACTCAGTTTAGTGACTTGAGAAGAGACTGTTTATGCTTCATAAGCTTCGAAAGATGCCAAATTTTTGGAAGCATAGTAAACACCAAGATATTTACCTGAAAAAGATGATGGGTCACAATCTAAGATGAAGGCTAGACTCGCTGCTTCGTGACAGTCGACAACACCACCGAACAACTCTTTTACCGAGAGATTTAACTTTAAGTCTGGAAGCTATAGATAATAGCATCTCAATATCATAAGGTTTTTCAAATGAACAAAATTAAACTGACCCATTTAAGTGACCTCGCCAAAAAATTGGAGATGTGAAAATACACAATGTCCCTGTTTCTAATCAAAATCGCTTTGAGATTATTTTTATTCCTAGCTTCCACTAGAGCAACATTTAAACCTTAATTAAATGCATAAATACATCCTAAACCAATGAAAGAAAAACTAAATTTAAAATAAAGATACGCTGGAATTCAAAAGAGCACAACTGATAAGCTGTATTAAGATATGAGTCAGCATCATGTATAACATGGTACATCAAAATGTCGTTTGACCTCTCCCAGCACCAAACTATCAAATATGTTAAGCATACATCCCGAGACAAATGAACACAACATGATACATCACAAACTCTCTACATCAACGTGCCTACCCTAACCCCTAACAATATCATGATTCCTCTTCCATAGCCTCGGCTGCAGCTATCTCTGAATCCAGTTTGTTCATTAACTGCTCACTTACATGTTTAGCCACTGAAATCATGTCAAGAATGACACTTGGATCTAAACCTGCACCTCCTCTTTTTGTCAACCCACAAATCAATCCTTGCCTGTTTATTGAAACAGATACAGCAGAGCTCATTTGTGATTCCTCCTCTGAAGTTGCATCTACAATGTAATGCCGTCCAACCTACATACAAAGGAAAATGAAACCAAATAAACATGAAAAGAATATGTCCGACTGAAAGCTTTCTTTTTTGTTTCTATATGACGTTAATCTGCAATTACCTTAGTTAAAGTAACAATGACCGGGACCGCAGTGGTGTCGAACTGTAGAAATTCTTCATCACTCACATCAACCTCTGGCTGTTCATCAGTAGGAGTGGCTGATGCAACATTGACTTTCGGAATGCCTGTATTGCTTAAAGCAGCCTATGGAAAGCAATATCGATCACTAGAGAAACATGTTTGACAGCATAGAATATTACAAACATAGCTATATTTGGGTGTTTGGCATTGTATGTTCGGAAAGTGATTACGGCATATATAGTAATGAATTATTCAGAATCAGATGATCAACTGTTACAAATGGGCTGCAAGAGATGCTTGTGATAATCTGATGATGAGCCGTTCAATTTTCATAAATTCTGATTATCTAAGGATTTCAGGTGATCACTAATTAATCATAGAGTAACGTTATTTATTCCTACCTCATCCTCCTAACGACAAATGAAAATCAGTTTTGTTTTAACTAATCCTAAACTAATTATTTGACCCCAAAATAATCTGATAACCAGAATCCGTTTCACTAAACCCGAACACAAAAACTGATTACATGCGACTTGAAGATGCAATAATAATAAAAGCTTTTAAAACAGAATTCCAAACACCCCATGAACTAGCAAAACAGATGAGTACAATCCAAAATGCCGAAAATCCAAGATTTTTATGGAAGAATAAAGAATTAAGTTAAGCATAGGAAATACCTTGATGGCAGCACCCAAAGCATCAAGTACATTTCCATCCATACTAATCACAAGACCATCAATATACAGATCCCAACAGACCTTCCCATCCACTATCGACAAAGATGAAAGATTAATTCCAGCTCCTGAAATACAGAATATGAAAACTTTTATAATAAATATGATAGTTTTATAAGGGCAAGATTATGGGACTTTGTTTCTTTTGTTAAATTCCATACCTGCACCGGTTTTACCTCCCAAAAGACATTGTCGTAATGCTGCTGACAGTTCCATCGACAATTCTTCACCACCTCTCCTCTGTATATACAAAAATGTAGAATTTCGTTGGTTTATTGATTTGATGAAAGAGAACTATATCAAGTATTCAGAAAATAGTAAACCTCGAATTCTGGTGCCGCTAATGGGACTACAATCAATATATATGGAAACTTTTCCTTTGTCGGCGCTGAAGAAGTTGGCCTTCCTAGTTCAGCCTACAATAAAGCAGATCGCAAGACATATCAATAAATTTTATGTCAAAAAAAAGTAGCGAAAATTCAAAGAACGCATAAAAGATAACTAAATACCTTAACACTGGCAATGACTTCAGTTCTGCCCATCTTCACTCTTGCTGAACCATTTGCCTGATATCAAACTCAGTAAGTGTGTATGACAAAGTCTTTATTTCTATAATCAGCCACTATTATATATAAAAAGGTTGCGACTTTATATAAGAAAAATGAAAGTAAATGCCTACTTGGGCAATGACACCAGTTTCCACAACTATAGGGCGGTAAGTTAATCTTTTACGGACCATCAGTACGAAGGTCTTGAGCAATTCCACCTTGTATAAAGTGCTTTTCTCCAATAGACAGACCCACCATTTCTGAAAATCATACAGAAACTGAGGTTAATAACTTCGACACACTGAAAATCATACAGAAACTGCAAAACAAGCCAATGAGACTGTCTAGTACAAGTAAGATAGTTCCTGAGATTTGCTAAATATTAGGATCAAGTTATTAACCTTAAAAGATTACACAACATTTACCCAATTATCACCAACATTGACCCGCCCGAAACTGGTGAGTATGACCCAAGTTGAGTTTAAATGACCAGATCACATAGACCATTGTGTTCCATCATCAAATTTGTACATTTTTCTTCTTGAAAATGATTATTTTAACGTAAGTACTTAAGAATGATAAATTTATGTTGTTAATATGTTTGTTTTAGTAAATTATGCAAGTTTCCGCTAGACGTGTACATGACCCATTAATTATCATAACACTACTTGATGACCATCGCAGTTACTAGACTACAAGTAGCATTCCAGCAAGGGGTTTGCAAAACTTGACTTGGACTAAAAAACAGAACAAGGACCAGACCAAACCAGAGTTGAACTCATAATAATCGATTCAGATGTCGGTTATTAGTTTCTTGCAACGAGTTTTAAGTTCGTCTTTGGTTCAAAGTTTATTTGTTCTTTTCCAGAAACTGCTAAAAAAAACACTTCATAAGTTTGAATAATTGTAATAACATTGATTGGGTTGACAAAGTTTCAACAGAAACAAACCTAGCATCACATCATTTAGATAAGTTAAGTATATAATCGATGATACCCAAACTAAGACACACAAACACGAAAAATCGATGATACCCAAACTATATACACTTCATTTTTATTAAAAACATTTGTTTCCCCATTTGTTTTAACCCACACTGATTCACATACGAGTGTGAATCGGTATTCTTAATAATTTTTAGATTCGTTTTCGTTTTTAAATCACTTACCAACAAAAGAAAATAAGGAGGGGCGGTGGTGGTGGTGATACACGGTTCTAGCGACGAAGGCTTCAAAAAAACACAATAACAACTAGAGATGGTGGTGTTTACGGTGGTGGTGGTGGTGGTGGCGTTTTGGTTGCCGGCGGCTGAGATGAAGAGAGGAGGAGGGTAGTAGTTTTAGGTTTAGGGAGTATTAGTTTTTGTATATATGTGTTAACATATATATACAAGCTTAGGCCAAATATGACAACTTCACAAAAAGGGAGGCGGCGTGGAAATAGCAGCGCAGGGACCAAACGTGAATTTTGGCAAACTTTTATCAAAACGACTCTCGGGACTCATTTAGGCTAAATAATTTCTCGGGACTTTTAAATTGCGCCATTATTTGTAAAATCATTTTCCAATAAAATGACTATTTACCGACTATCTTTTCTCAAACGTCTCAAATCAAATAAATAAGCGTATATTAGGTCTAGACTCGTGCCGTTCAACGCGTTTGCTATATCTCACATATTACGAGAAAATTTCTTATATCACATAATAAAATTCCCAAATAAATTCCAATATATTCCAAAAACAGTTCTCAGGTCTTAAATAGTAAAGATGAAGTGTAAAAATGAAGAGATGAGAGAATGAGGATTACGGTTGTGATGATAAAAGTGAAAAAAGAGGATATAATTGTCTAAAATATTAACATCTACCGTTCATAAGTATAAAAGGTAGTACTAAACCCCTAACTCCTAGAGCATATAGCATGGAAAATCTGAAAATACAATGTATCTTATGCTTCTCACCTTAATTTCTTCAAACAGATGAGATAAGAGATACAAAATTATTTCAAAACTGAAAACAATGGCAAAATATATATATATATATATATATATATATATATATATATATATATATATATATATATATATATATATATATATATATATATATATATATATATATATATATATATATATATATATATATCAGTCATCAATTGCATAATTTCAATTTGACCTAACAGAATTTTGATGAAATTAGTGGGCTTTGCATCGGGGAACCGGGCTGGGACTTTTACTCATGAGCGATGGACTAAATTGTGGTTATTATTCAGCTAAAACAATAATTTGATTAAAAGTTTAGATTCCTGATGTTTTACTAAAACTTTAAAATCTGACATATAATAATTTTGTTTAAGGGAATCGTTAACTTTTATTAGTGATATTAAGCAAAAAATTTAAACATTACTGTAAACTCACTTCTCAAATGCATCAATGAATTTGTGGCATATCATTCTCAATCTACGTGTTACATTTTCAAATAAATAAACGTTACGAAAACAATCTAAATTTAGAACACATGATGATGTAACAATGAAGTTAACATAGTAGACTGACCTAGATTATAAATCGACATGAGGTAACAAAATAAAAAGTCTGGCGAATTAGATATAACCCGTCAAAACCGCTATTTTTTTACCAGCAAACACAAATGTGTCATTTATGTGAAAAAGCTAAATATCTAATCAAAACTACCTGTATTATAATTCTTTAAAAAAATCAGCCTATTGGGTATTTTACCTTAAGAGTAAACTTAACATTCAAAATAAGGCTTATTTTACCTCAAATAAGCAACCCCACTCCCCTAAGTAAAATATGTGAAATCAATCTATAAGAGGGTAATTGTATAAGCTTATTTCTGGGCTTATTTTGTAACTTATTACGAACTTAAGCTTAATATATCGTAAAAAATAAGCTTACTAAACATGAACCGAAATCGCATAAGCTTTCATATGCCCAAAAATAAGCTTAGACAAACAGCCCTTAAGAAATAATAATAATGCAGACTCTTTGTAAACAAGAAATTAGAAGTTTATAAAAAAGATGAAAAATAAAAGAGATAAATATACCTGGATTGAATGAATACGAATTAACTACTTAAAATCACCAACAACATATTGTTAAATGAATTTGTAATTTTACTTCAACAATTTACGAATCAAATCATATTTAATGTACCTTTGACCTGCTAACTAAACGACACTCACAAACTTGTTAACATTGTTCCAGAAAGTGTATTTTTTATCAGCGCATTACTTAAGTTGAGTGCTCCAAAAGCAAATTCGAGCAAGGAACAAATATAAACAATGGATCTTCAATGTTGGTAAAAAGAGTAACTGGATGAAATAAAGACCTACAATGTATTCATTTAACATATAAATCAAGAAGTTTACAAAAAGATGAAAAATAAAAGAGATAAATATACACATCACATTTTTACTTTGGATTGAATCACAAAACATGGTCATATTGAAAAGGCCTTGGTGGGTTCATGGATAGCTTGGCCGCTCCAAAGTCCAAACCGCTCAGCCTCATTAGCAGCCTCATCTGCAGCTGCATGGTTGTAAAACTCAAAAGCCATTATAGGCCTGATCCAAGTAGATCAATTTCCCATGCTTCACGATAATAGATCCAATTCCAAGTGCCGAATTAAACATATGCTGAACTATAGAGGCCTAATAAGTTTGGCTAATCAACCTATCATGTATTCATGTGTAAAAGCGTTAATATTACCATATTATCAGAACATTGTTTGCCATAAAAGAATATTTTTGGCCAGAAAGGAAAGGTAAAGTTAGAGCATACCACTTTGCAGGTGGGTGATAGAACCATGGTTAATAAAAAGGGAAAAAAAGAAGAAAAAACATGGTTACAATACCAAAACACCTTTTGAGTAGAGGTGAAAAGATTGTCAGTTAACTGCATAGAAAAATCAGCATGGTGAGGAACAATAACTAATAAGATGGAATTAGCAAATTATTTTGTTCGCCATTTAAACATTGATATTTCATGGCCATTATCATGTAACCACTTTATAGCCCCAAATATGATTAAAACTATAACATTAGGATAATCATTATTACCAACTGATATGATCTGAAAACAAATCCACATCCTAAATAACATCCTATTTTATTAAAATGGTTATGATCATTCTGCATATCACTAACAAAGAACTCAAATAAAGAAGAGATTAATAAATGACGTTTCATTTTTGAGTCCCAACTTACCTATTATCCTCGAATAAGTTCACCATATGGTTGTAATGAATAAAATGGCATCACTTAAATATCAAAAAAGGGGAAAAAAATCATAATTTCCCAGGCATAATGGCCATTTTCGAGCAATTTCAAACAACAATATGCGACAATACGCAACCATTAACAATATAAGCATAGCAACTACATAATCACAACTTAAAAACTCCCAAAACTACCATAAATTTATCAAAATATTTTTTTTAGAAAAGCAAATTTTTCAAAATATGTTAGCTTAAAAAGTTTTGATCTGTTACCCATTGTGACAGCAACAATTTTTCGGGTATAATAGCCTTTTCGGAGCAATGTTGAACAACAAAGTATCAAAAAACACTGTCTATAACTTAATAAGCATAGTCTTAACATATTCGTCACTTGGAAACATCTCCAAGCATACAAAATTTCATCAATATCGGTTAACTTTTCAAAAACATAATTAAAAAAAAAAATCGAGTTTTGACCCGTTACCCAGTGACAGCAACAGGTTTCCAGGTATAGCGGCATTTTCCGAGCAATTCTGAGAAATATAGTTATAACCGATTTTTACCGTAGCAATTTTTAGCGATATTATTGATGTAATAATATGGTTTTGTAACTATTTAACACATTAATTGTTAATGATTATATTTAAGGAAGAAAACAAATGATTGCTCAGCCCAATACAACTTGTTTTGACCCGTACGACAAATTTACCCATTCACACATTAGCCAACCCATTTGAACTGCCTAATTTGCTAACACTGATGTTTCAAAGTCTGAGTACTAATATGCAGTAAGATTTTCTCTCATTTTGATTCCAGAATTCATAAATGATCTTTCAATAAACTTGGCCATCATTACTTTCGTTTAAGGCACATGTATAGAAGACTCGGATGCACACCATGAAGTAAACTAATGCATTACTAAAACAGTAGAGTGTGAGAATCCATATATCATCTTTGGATACAAAATATCATAAAGTGTTATTTTTCGCAGTTTACATAACGACTCACCTACAAAATTTTACAGCTCTCTCTGCGACACTTGAGAACCTACCATATTATGAAGATTTTCTTGGAATCACTGCAGTATATTGATGTTTTAAAATCGCTCAATTTTTTATTTTAAGTTTATCACATTAGAACAGCGGTATGAGAGAAAAATAGGGTTGAAACTGTGGGTCGATTTTTGGGTGGTGGTGTTGTTATAAATTTTAGTTTTGAACCCTTAAGTTTTTGTAAATCAACTCCGATTTTTCAAAGTTTTATTTTTTATACTTTTGGCACATACATTTGTGTACTCAATATTTCATAGAAAACGTACCTATAAATATTATTGTCAAAATAATAAAGTATTTATGTTTTTTAATTAAACATGTTTAAGAGAATTAATAATAAAAATAAGAATAATAATAATAAAATTATTACTTAAACACCAATTGGGTATATTTTAAAATGTAGCATGAATAATAAAATGGAATTGAGCCACTTTAATCAATTTATAGATGCATCTACTTCTGCAGCTCATTGAGAATTAAGAACCCTTAATATAATAGTGAAGAACCCTTTTGATGTATGTCTAACTCTCCTCGTGATTTTGCATTCAATGTGTGAAATCAATCCCTTGTTATAATTTAAGAACACAATTTCCTAAATCTCCATAATTTATATTGTGCAAAACTCTTCCTTACATTGGGTTTCATACACTTCCTTTACAGCCTGTGCGTACAATATATTCGCAACACATTATCTTGTCCATATAATTATCAGTATTATAATACTTTTGTACTCATTTACTGGGACATAATTCTACGGTACTCATTTGACACCACGTTTTCACCCCAACCCAACTCACCCATATTGCCGCTTAAAGGAGGCTAAGTAAACATAAGAACAGCTAAAATTTTTTATTTTAATACACATCGTCTTAAAAATGGATTGTATCATTCTAAATTTGTAATGTGTATATCAAGTTACAAAATATATAACATAACAAATGCATTAAGAGAAGTAAGAAGTAAAACAAACCTTGAGATGATAATATAATTGAGCTCCTCCAAACTATGAATAGCGGAACTGATCAACTACCCGCATAAATTTGAAACGAACTTATCCTCTAACATGGTTAAGGAGGTGTGTAAATCATTTATCTGTCTTAATATGAGTGGCAAAGTAATTTACACATGGGTCTCATTTGAGTTCTATATACTGAAAAACCATGATCACTGCAAAATAAATCAGATCTAACTATGAATATAATAAATGTATGGTTCAATAACCTGATCACAAGGATGGCACCAGAAATAGTTTGAGATGATTCACAAAATAAGATAATAGTATCATGAAGGGTGATCAGGAAATGCTCCATTGCTAATGCACATAACCATCACATTCACCGATGCACTAAAATTTAAAAAGTAAGCACAAACTTTTAGAAACGTTTATGACCATAACTAATCTTTCAATTGATTGATATAACTTTTCTTTCATTTATACAGTTCATCAAGCACTTGTATTTAAGGTATAACGAAATTTGGTGCAATGCTTTGAATTAAATTACAGAGTATGAAAGTCATTGAAGCGTGTAAACTTGATAAAGATGGCACGGTTACAGTTCCAAGAACCCTCGACTTTGGTAAATTTTCATCGCCAATACATATAATTATTCCGCGCATAACATATTTGGGAGAAATTATTACTCTATTTGTTGATTAGAAATTAAAGAAGACATATTGCCCCAAATCAATCGATAAAGGGAGAGGGATTGCCTAATGTAATCAAATCTGTACACTAAAGTACCACTAACTATAATAGAATAAGATATAGTTATAAACTCAATAGACAAAAGGAATGTAAATTACCTCGATTTCTTCCTCGGCGTGCTCTATATATTCATGTTTGCATTCAATAATATATAGTTGGCTTGTAGCATTCTACTTTTCTCAGTTCCTCCCACAAGCTTTTAATATGATAAAACTTTTACGCAAAAAACTTGTGATTAAAACCTCACTTTACATACCATAAATCAAGTTTCAATAAGAATAAAAACATAAAATCAGAATCAAATTAAACCCCAAATATTCAAACTGAAAAATTAAGAAAAAATAAGGATCATGATAGACAAATCATGCTAAATTTATATATTCATCACCATCATTGAGAATACTCCCATGTTATGTACATATTTTCAACAAAAGCTGTACAAAATTAGAACAACAACAACAATAGTCAAGAGAGGGCATGATACCTGCAAAATTATGCGAATTTAAATTATTATCATATCACAAACGAAACTGATATCTCAACTAATCCACTGAAAGTTACTAACAGAAAGTAGGGTTCAAGAAGCAAACAAAGAGGACATACTGTTGATTAATTAAAGAGCTCAAATTGTGCGATTTTAATAGTAACATAACTTAAATCCATGGCTTGAAGAACACATGAATGGATAAAAACCCTACAATCGACTTTTTGGGTTTGATAAATTGTTGAGTTTATTTGTTGTAGGTTTCCTTTGTGTGCCAGAGGAATTGAGGGGTAGTCCGTGTTTTTCTTTATTTATGAATTTGGTCCAAAAGTATTGATAATGTGCTTAGAAGTACATGTGTATTTTTTGTTTTTTTTTCTTCATCAAAACATAAATACGAATTTTTGTTTCTTTTACTAAATCAAGAAATATATAGCTTTTATTATTTTTTAGATTTTATAAAAATAATAATAATTTAAAAAATATTTCAAATAAGGTATGGTTTGATTTTTTGAAATGAAAATTTCATTAGGGTTTTGTTTTATTATATAAAAGATGGGAGGATATGAAGCAGCACAAAACACATGGATTCGGGATCCTCCTTTCTCTCGCACCCATTTCTGCTCGCCTAAACCCGTTACCATGGCTGCTACCGACTTTGATAAGATCGTGTTCTCTGTTAAATAAACTAATAAACCCACTCAATGATTGATACTCATCTTCTACACTCTTCTCGAAGGTCGGTTAACCATTTGGTGGGTTTGCGATTTGTTTCTGCTATGTTATGATTTACTTGATTATTTGTTATGATGATGAGATTGTTGATGGCGTTAATTTCTTCACCGCCGTCTCGAAGGTCTTTAATTTCTTTAGTTATTTTGATTTTTGCAAAATGATTATGTGAGTTTTACACGGATGTTAAGCAGTGATGACACCTGTGTTTTATGATTCGATTAGCCAAGTGTTTGTGAAAACACCTCGATGAAAAACTAAAATTATTAAAGTATTATGATCCGAGTTTTTGTTTGTTTACCTATTTTAGGAACATGAGAGGTTGTTTGGACTTGCTCTTGGAGCAGTACTCTATTCCTTAAAGTTCATTTGATTCAACAAACCTTATTCATGTCATGTTACTTTCATTGTGTTTGATTATTGATGTGATATCACGGGTTTTGGTGATTTGTGAAACGTCTTTTTTTGTGGGTTAAGCTTTATTGTTGTGAAATAAGGAAACAATGATCGAGATGGATGTTGCCCAAGGTAAATGATGTTGTTGTTATTTATGCACTTACGTCGTCCGCTGCTACTACGCTTTTTGTCCGTTTTAAATTACTCTTTTCATATGTGTCCTCACTTCCTTTTTTAACTAACCAAGCCCGCTGTTTTCTCATCAAGGTTGATCTCATCACTGTCGGCATCCACGCTTCATTGCATCAAGATGGAGCGACAAATCCTTAACATAAGAAGGTATTCATTTAATTTCGGTTTGGTTTATATGATCTTAAAGTTTGAGCCTTAATTAGATATAATTGTTTGATGTTAACGTTCAAGGTAATAAGCATCACGCGGAAAAGTGATCCCAAACAACCCTCTTATGGATATATGTGATCGAAATAAGGTATATTGAATACGAAATTTCTTACTTCCAAAACATTAAGCCGTTTGGCCTTTCATTGGAGTTAATGGTTCATATTTGTAAATTGCACGGTAGTTTATTAGAGTAATGGTGGTGCTTTGATCAAGAAATCGAAACAGTTGTTAAAAGTCTGCGGTTGAATCCATTGTGGTGAGTTAGGTTCGTCCTTACCTATATAGATATAGAAGTTTCGTGCTATAACGCGATTAGATATGTAGTTGATTTGGAGGTTGTGGGTCGAGGTTACTAAATTTGGTTTGAAGGATTTATATTCCATGTTTCGTGGATAGTGAATAACTATAATGTACAATAAATTAAGAATAGGATTGCGTTAAGCTAATGTATTTTGGAATCTGGATTACTGAATCTATGAATTCGATAGCTCTTGCTTATTTTTTTTTGCTTATAGTTGCCATTAACTGTAACTTTTGGTTGCGTTGTTTTAATTTCACCGGAAGGCTATCATATGATTTTGTATGTGAAGAACTAGATCGACAAGGCGGCATGGGAGATAAATGATGCGAAAATATAAACATCTTGGATGTAACCGTTCCAAAGAGTTCTTTGTGCAATGATCAACGAGGTGAACCAACGCTCGCCGCCTTAACGCAATGGTCATGACCACTTTCACGTCATTGCATGCACGAACATCAATGTATGTTTCCGTAATTTTATAGCATATAAGTTTTTGAATGATATCCATCGCGTCGCGATATGGTTATGCTATAATCACTATTTCTATTGTCGTTTGTAATAAGTGTCACTGCTATTGCCGCGGTAGGGAATGCTGTGAGCTCAATCGAATTAATACCCAACCGTAAAAGTTTAAACCCAATCGATTAATAAGTGCGGCAATACCACTTATTTACGAACATAACATCTACATTATCGCTTGGAATGCGGCGTTTACGTAGGTCACACCATTGGATATTGAGACACAAATCCGTAAAAGTTTAAACCCATTAAAGGTGGTGGGGTTACAAAAGTCATGCTTTCACCAACACAACCAGTTTAAGTCTCTTTTATCAAAGAGACTTTGAGGTCATAAACTCATAATCTTGAACCTGTGGTTTATCCTTAATTTTATTCAAGTTAATCTTCTTGAAGAAGACTATGTATAATGAAGTTTATAAATACGGTTGAATATTTTGTTGATTTTTTTTTTGGAATAATTGCGACTGCGAAAAGGCGATTAAGGACATACCGATTTTGGAGTGATGTTTCACACTTAGAGCATTATCTTCGTCATTATACCATAAAGCGTTTGACCAACAAATTTGGTACCCATCTCCATTGACAAATGGAAGTCGATAAAATCTCCATTCTTGAGTCCAAAGGCGTATCTCAAACTTGCGACCCATTTTATTTGTCGGTAAGTATCTAAAACTTTGGATCATCGGGTAATATATGTTACATGATATACCTATTGTGTTTTATTGGTATACCTATTGTGTTTTGGGTATGAAAGTAATGGCTGTTGTATTTTTTAAATGGGTGTTGTATTTTATTGGTATACCTATTTTTTAAATGCCTGTGGCATTTTTTAAATGGCTGTTGTATTTTATTGGTATACCTATTGTGTTTTTTCGGTATGAAAGTAATGGCGGTGAAGCTTGGTAGCTTATTGCCCTTAATTTGGTTTTGTGACCACATGATATTGGTGATTCGTTATATGGTGTGATAAATCCGAAACCCATCGATTGAAGGTGTCATTGTTCGCGCTTGGCAAGGCAAACCGTCGGGTTTGTAGCCGTGCGGATATATCCACTTTCTTTGATTCTTACCATCATGGCGATATTCGGGTTATGGCGTTAACTTTGTTTTCAATCGAAAGTAAGCATCCTATTTTTTTAAATTGCCTATCTGAAGAGCGATTTTATGACAATGGTTATGCTATCTTAAGTAGATATATGGTTTTAGATCATTATGTGCTTTTCTTTTGTTATAGGAAAATTGAATAGCTCGATGACGGGGAACCGATGAAGTAAAAAGGGTTTCTTTTTAGAATCGGAAGGTAAGCATCATGTTATTATTATTATTTATTTTTTATTTTTTTTCCGCTATAGTGTTCGGATTGTGATGTTAAGTTCGTATTACGCTTGAAAGCGGCTACTGAGGTTCTATCGGGTCTATTGGGTTTGCATAGCTTAAATTACACGTTCAAAATATTTGTGGATTTATCGTAACTCACCCGGATAGTATCTTGGTGGCATTCACACCGAGAGTACAATTGTTCTTACGTTTCTTATGGGTTTGGGAGTGTGGCAACCGGCATATATGTCAACGACTTCGACGGTTCTTGAGAAAAGGTAATACTTTCGGTCAAGGTTTACGGATAACGGCATATTAAGGTTGGGTTCAAAACCTCATTCCTCAATTGGATATTTTCTTTCGATCGTCGGGACTTCTCATTGTGACTCATAGCAATTTTAATACATACCAACGTTATAAATAGCGTGAGGCTAAGCATGGCACGATAGTAGCGCTCGCGTCTTCATAAGCGAAGCTTTTGTGTTTATAAGGCGTGGCGTAAAGGCTAAGCGATGAAAATATTCATATATTTACATCATAATTCATATATATCAAGTTTATAAAAGCACGTGTTATGAGGCGGTGAATAAGACGATCAATCAGGCGTCTTTGTGAGACTTTATGCAGCCTTTTGAAAGGTGATACATACAATTCAAAGCATTAAGGCCCAAAATCTTAGTTAAATTTTAAGAATAGTGGAAATACTAAATTAACTATTTTTTTCTTTCTTTCTTTTTTTACATTTTTGTCGACTAATTCATATGTTTAAATTCAATCAATCACACATACCAAAACAATCTTTTTTTCCCGAAGGTTGATTTGAATTATTTAGACTTGTTGCAAATTTGCACCTAGCATGAGTTGAACTTTAGACTGTGACACATTTTAATGTGATAGCCAAAATCTTTTGTCAAATAAGTCACCCCTAATGGTTTTTCTAAATTAGTCGTAACGACAATTTAGAACACGTTTGGTTTGCATTAATGGGAATCGGGCTGACTTTCAAAGTCATAGTCGGTGTTGATTTTGTTTTGTTTTGTGGGTCCTAATGAAATGTATATCGTAGTTATAGATTCATTACACACCGATTTGGTTATACATAAATCCATTCCGAGTGAATCTCTTTTTCCACTACAAAATTAAAATATCTATACACTTTTTCATACCATATTTTATCAACCAAACATAAACAATCGTAATGATACACTTTTTCATACCCATTATCATTCCACCTCATTCCAAATCCGATACCCATTGTCATTCCTGGCAACAAACCAAACGAGCCCTTAAGCCAAAATCGTTGAACTCCTACCATCTCTTTTATAATAAGAGAACATACAAAAATGAAATCGAATCTTTCAAAGGGTTTCAATTAGACTAATTGGAGAACTCAATTTTGTTATGTATGAAAAATAGAGCCATCACTTGGAAAAAATAGAAAGTCAAAATTGAAACTATTTGATCAAATCCATCTAAATCTCAATTAAAAAAAATGTATAACAATACATGTGTCGATTTTGTAATAAAAGATTAAAAAAAAGGGTAATTAATAAAATTAGTTGATAAATTTTAAATAAATTATTTGAATTTAAGTAAACTTATCGGTTTCATGTTTTTAGTAAATTTATACATTTAATAAATAAGTTGTTTATGTATAGTATGTAAATCGGTTTAGAGATGGGATGAGAATGGTTTTGTTGTTTCCTTTCAGATGAGCTGGTAGAGGACCGATGAGATTGATATATGTAACACCCCAAATGGCTCGGGAAAAGCATACAAGTATTGGGATGCTACTAAATTGATATCACAACATAAGCATAGAACAATTGGTTTTCATAAATAAACTTTTATTCATTCTTAAAAACAATGTTTACATTATTGATTATCTGCGGTAAATGGCCATTATAAAAGGTGGTCCCAATACATAAATCGAGTCGCCTACTGCCATACCATACATTTTGCCTTGCGCTCCAAGATAAGCTATCACACTCAAAACACGAAGATACATACTAGGGGTTGACACCACGTTGGTGAGTTCATAGGTTTATTTAAAAGGGATTTCAGACACTATTTCACATTTGGTTTTGATGATCATTCATGTGCATAATGTCATAAAATTTAGAGTAAATTACACCGTTCGTCCTTGTGGTTTGCGTTGACCGCGGTTTGATCCTTTGACCAAAAAATTGCAACTGGTCCTTAGGTGTGAAACCTTATGCTACCGTTAGTCGCTTGACCAAACGGCGTTAAGTTTGACGTTAAACTCCTCATGTGACTTGCATACGGTAAAACGAACGAAATACCCCTTTAAGTTACACGGCGCCCTTCTTTGCAAAATTGACAAACTACCTAGTAATATTGAATTGATTACATAATCGTCCAGTGGTATATCACCACTTACCACAATACGACAAACATAAAACACACGTCATCAACACAAACATCAATCAACACAAACATAGAACACATTAAAAATTCCAACCAATTTAACATACAAACAAATAATTCCCAGGCAACTATGAACTAAAAATCACAAACCCGTTCCATTATTCATTAAGAACATATAAAGAAGATAGAATTTCATCAAACACAACAAAACCCATTTTAAGAAGATAGAAACTCATCAAATCAAACAACAAAATGCTCCTTTTTTAAAAAAATTTACAAACACTAAGATAGAATTTCATCAAGCACACCATCTATCCATTCTTATCAACAAGTACTCAACCATCATCTTGTTACCATCACAACAACCCCGATCCGTACACACCACTCGGATCCGTGATTTGCTATACCACTACTTCAACCCCGATCCGTCACCCCGTGGTGAGGGATGTCTGAATCGACCCAGTGAGGAATGAGTCAAAGAAATAAGCAATACCACGAGTCAGTGCGCTGAAACTAATCGAAAAGGATAAAGATACTGAGAGAGTTACGATAAGCCATTATGAAATTTTCATATTTCTATTTTCCTTGTTTTATCATTTTTATCAACAACAACAACATCGGTAATCTCACATAAATCGATATATATAAAAAAATATAAATTCGAATATAGACAAATATTAAAAGTACAATAGCTTCAAGGATGACAAGAAGTGTGTTCTTACATTGAACCCATTAGTGGGTCGAGTAGCTATAAACACGGAAACTCAAGAGCTCCATCGGAGGAGACTAGAAACGCAATTGAGCACGATTAAATACTTGAAGAATCTTCCTTATGCATCAATTAACAAAACCCCTCACTCAATTGGGAAAACCCTTGATTTGATGAACCCTAATTTCATCGAACCCTAATTGAAGTGATGTTTTCTTTGGGAAACATAACAATTAAACTTGTGGTAACTCGTCCATATGTAGATAAACGAATGGAAGACTCCAATTCTCCTTTCTTAGACTTGAGATGATGACTAATACTACTCGCTTTTTATCTCCATCATGCAGTGTTCACCAATAGCCTCGTGGAGTAGCTTTGGGGCTGGAAACCCTGCAAAATAGATGAAAGTGATTGATCAATTGTTGGTTTGGGCGAGAGAAGGAGAATTACCGATTTTGGTTTGTGTTTTGGGGCGGACGAAAGTGAGAAGGAAGCGAAAAAGAGGCGATCAAGGGATGGGGCATGGGTAGGGTTGTAGATGAAATGACATTTTACCCTCATGCAGCACTAGGGGAGTTCATGCAAACTTAACGGTTTGGTCAGACATACATGGGTTTCACACTTGGACCTATGCAATTTTTTGGTCAAAGGGCTGAAACCTCATACAACGAAACCACAAGGACGAACGGTGTAATTTACTCTAAAATTTATGATTACATTTCATAAAAGGATTTCATAAGAGAATTTCATTAGTGGACATAAAAGGGTATATGCACATCGATGAATATAATGCCACATATTTTAAATTTATTACGCTAGCACTAAGCTCATGCAACCGGTTACGAGCTAGCTCTTGTATGCACAAAGAAGTCATACAAATAAGGAGCCCATGGCTAGTGTTTATCCCAATACACTCGGTCCCGACATGCTATATGTTTCCGACCCAAGCGGGGTTAACCGGAGTCACCCCAATAGATCTATTTATAACATTCGCGCTTCCCAACAGAATTGACGGTTCATGAAAATGGCAATTTGGGATCTAAAGTCTTAGGCTAATCGCATGTAATATTCTAGGTCAAACATTTTGGTATGGTCCATAAAACATCTATGTATGATGAAACTTTAAACATGTAAAGGCATAGTATGCATAGAATGCACAATTTCGAGATTAAATCATTTAAGTAAAATGAGCATGTATCTTCCCCAAAACAAGTATAAAACGATTAAAAGTAGGGCTATGAAACTCACCTCGCAATGTGCAATATGAAGTCTAAAGGAATTAAATCAAGGAGTGATAGTGCACGGCTCGACACGCAACCTAATTAAGTACGGCATATTTAGTCTTTATGTTTAAGACTCGATAAAGTTTAACTAACTTTATAAATGTTAAATTGTTTATGTTGTTGTTGTTGTTGCTTATATGGCATCATTTGTCTTAAAATGATTTACAAAGATTTTGGTGGCTTTCGCTTAGGAAGGTTGACATGAAGGAAATCTCAAGAAGGAATTACTAATTTGGTTTAATGGTGACCAAATGAAAATACTTGGAAGGGTACACGTAAAAATATATCAAGGATGGACAAGACTTCGTTTGATGATAACCAAGGACGATGTACTGAAATAACTACATATGATTTTAGACATTAATGGGTTATGTAATCATTATTTTAAAGGTATATACTTAACGCACATAATTGTACAAATATCTATATGTATCTCTTTTAGTGGATAACATAAGAGTATTTCAAAATTTAAGTAATAGCCTTACTTAATACCTTTGTATTTAGATAATTTGATGGTGGAAGTTATGAATAAATTTTCTCATTGATGGTTATTATATAAAGATATAATAAGTTATATTGGTTATTATAAAATATAATAAGTTAATTATATTTTGACGAAAGTTGGATATGACCCATGTATACAAATAAGTCGATAAGTTTATATATACATATCTTGGCAAAATAGGGTATGACTCGACTAGATGTCAAATTTTATAATGACGCTTATAAAGTTTTAACGTCCGTTTACTAAGTTTATGTCTACAAGTTTACATCGTTACTCATTAGAGTGTAAATAGATTTTATTTTAGTTATGAAAACAACTCCTTTAAATATTATGTTTTCCAATTGTGTTGTTTTTCATTTTCGTTAGTTTGTTTGTGATCGTGTCTTCACAAAATATTAATGGCATGATATCGTCAATCGTGGAATGTGGGCTAGTAGGCACTAGCGAATCGAGACACTCATGGTATGTCATGAGTGACGAGTCGAGAGGGCGAGCTGAGTCGGGTGAAACTTGAGTTGATATAAAACATATGCACCCGTTGTATGGTCAATGGAGGTTGGTCAGGACGCAGTACAACACGAAACCAAACGATACGAATTATTTGAAGTGGGTTGTGGTCGGTTAAACAAAAGACACCCTTATTAGCATGAGTTGTCCTTGGCCTCGGTAATACACAAACGCACTTATCGGGCCCAACAGACTCGATAATCCAAGTAAATTAAACCTTTTGTTTAGTGGTCAAGGATTTAGACAAAGGTGTGAGTTAAACAATCATACAAGTAAGGTTACGAACACCCTCTCAACCGCTTGGTTTCAATAATTAGGCCTCAAGATAGTCACGATAGCAAGCACAACGAAATGACTCTTCGGACTTCATCGGGTTATTGAAAAAATTAACGAGAACACTATGAGTTAACGGACGAGCGATTGTATCATTTGAGTACGACCCGACTTGGTCACACTTTGTCACCGACCAACACCCTCGTGGATACGGGCTTTATGAGTCGAACCAAAAAACATACAACGCCTTCGAGTTACTCATGTATGGACATCAACACGAATAAGCCAAAGAGAAATTAATCCTAATACGATATAAACCACACATAAGTCGAAAAGCAGCTAGCTATTACTAGTCTTTCATTAACGTGTTTCCTTAGTTTTACCACATTTTTAGCAATAATATCAATTATAGTAACTAGACTCTTATGATAACTTCGCGACCATGTCGCGGTCTAATAATTAGCCCGCGTAAACACCTTCGAGTGGAATACGCCATGGTCGAGGCCTCAAATAAATGACACTATTATCATTCGAGTATGGTTTCTAATTTCACCAAGACGACACAATAAGCCAAGGAATTTCTATCGTGCCACTATTAATCGAGATGTATAAAATGTAATAAGGAATGAGATAAGTCAAGGGAGTGAGTCAAGGAATATGTTAGGCCATTACAAGTATTTGAGATATGCTTTCTTTTAGAATCATCACACAACAACAAGGCAACAACAACATAACAATCCTTAATCGCTTTCCTTATTTTATTCGACTTAATTAATTCGAACAATATACAAGTTAAATCAAATTTTGAAAATGACAAGAGTGTAACCTTACAATAACACAACCGGTGGGTAGCATGGGTTGAATACCGACATCACTTTCTCCAATTAGGAAGGCTCGTAGTGAATTGGAACGATTGAATACTTGGAATAGCTTCCTTATACCGCCACCACAAAACCCCAACACAATTTCAAGAAGCCCTTTGATTTATAGAACCCTAATTATTAAGAACCCTAATTTTTATTTTGAATTTAATTGGAAGTGATGAAAATCGTGATAAGCGCCTTTTATAGTTGAAAGAATGGCAAAGTGATTGTGACACATCCGAACCTCGCCTCTTCATCTCTCACTACTCTTAGCTTGTGTTTTCTTCTCCCAGCCACGTATGGAGGTCTTGTGATAGCTAGCATGATAGGCTTACGGTTAAGGTATGTGGAAGTGATATTTTGGGGTTGACCTCTGAAAAGGGTTGAAAGCACCCATGTTGGTGATTGTTTATGCATTTCATGTTTTTGGAAGAGAGAGGGTGAGGCAGAAGAAAAAGGGTGAAAGTGATGTGACGCTGGGGGTAGGGGTAGGGGTAGGATAAATATTGTTTTGTTTTATTAGTATACACTAGATAGATTGCACCCGTGTTTTGTCGAATCCTCGAGTAAACATACCTTCCTGCACCGAAAAATATAAAAATTATGTTTATGAAAGATTTCTTAAATGTAATAATATGACATTATTATTACGTTGAAATTTGATTATAATTGTTTCGCCGTTATTTAATTTGGTGTCGGTATGTATGTGGTCATGTGACTTTCTAAATTCACTAGACAACTTCGCTTTCTTCCGAAATTGTCATTGAATGTTAAAATGTGTATATTTCACTTATATAAGTATTTATTTTTAGTTTTGTATGTTACGCACCGCAGATGCGGATAACTTCCATAACGAGGGTTTAAGCTTATGTACACTTAAATTTGGCCCAAAGACCAATAATTTCACATTTATTATGAAGATACTTAGTGGGTAACTATCGTGCATGCGGTGTCTTATTTATAAAAGAAACGAGATGACTTCGCTTTTAAATTTTAGGTATTGGTATTTTGTCATAAAATAATTGATTTGAATTTTCTGACGAATGAATATTATTATAATAATCCAAAATTTTACGGTTGTTATAATATAGATTAAAAGCTCGAGTAACACTTAAATAAGAACCCTACTACCGCTATGAGGCAAGATTGACCAAGTGTGCAAGACTTGTAAATTTTGTGTGTGCTCTCTTTTATAGAAGCTTGTTGGGTTCGAGATAAACTCTTTGGGAGTATCAACGGCTGCTAGAGAGCCGATGTTGATCATCCGAGCGCGCATAAAGAAGGACATGTGTCATGCGCCCTTGAACTCATACAAAGTGGTGCATGTCGACGTCCCTCATTGTGCGGTCATATGGTAGATCTTAACCGCCAGCGAGAGTCGGGGAGCGTAATACTGTCATACTCAATATGGCTAGAGAGGTTATACCAGGCCCTGCGTGATTTGGGATTTAAGTCGGACTTCCATCAAGTGGGCTTTGGTGACGGGGTTGATTCGAGCATGTAATTAGTGGGCTTGGGCCACTAATACTGATATGTTATCAAGCCCCCAGTCTAGTATTAGATCATGTACTGATTGTCGGACTTTGTAACTGAGTCCCCCCAGTTCGTGCAGCGCTACCAGGGTTCTTTTTCAGGCCTCCCGTTTCCAGACTTCGGTCATATTTGTCTTTTGTGATGATGACTATATGCAGGCTTTTTACCTCGATTAGGGTTGTAAGCTGATTTGGGAAATATGTGTACTTAATATTTTCATAGGGAAGTGTAGGAATATCATGCTTTTGGTTTATTCGCTATGTTTGGGATTTGACGCCTTTATTGTCTTTGAGACTATAGATGGCGTCATCCCGACATTTCTTGAGTGTTGCGTATAACTTGTCCCTTCGACCGAGCCTAACGTGTGTGTGACGCCGCCTATACTCACGCCTTTGTAGGGTGTTTATCACGCCTCTTTAAATGTGTTACGATCCAGTGGGCTTTTGCCAAGTGTAACTCGCTTGTTTGTTTTCTTTGCCTATAAATAGAGCTAGAAAGGTGGGGAGGTTACAACTTGAAACAATAAAGCTCATTTTCTCCCATTTTTCCACATCTCTTCCCAAACCCTATAAACTTCCTTCAAGAATATTTTTTCGTAGGTTTTCCATTATATTTTTTTACGAAGGGCATTTGCCTTCCTTCGATTTTATGGTGTGAGATGAAGACTAGTCGTGTTGATGGCGAAGACATTTGTGTTTTGGGATCCTTTACCGGTGTATGGGATTGGATATAGAGACGCTTACCCTCTTCCATCCGTGTTCAACGTTGCTATCCTTTGGATGTACTTTGATCCCGATGGAGTTTCGCAAGTGATTGTTAGAATGGAAGACGGGAGGTCTTGCATCGACTTTCTATCATCTTTCTTTAGGTCCTATCGTGGTGATTTGTTCGTTCTATGAGAACCTTAACTGCTATTACACTGTATTTTGGAGGTAGGAGTCTTCATCTTTGCAGAGACTTAAATGTTACACCGCGTGCCCGCCGCCATCGGCTTGGCATAAACTAGCCTTTGATTTCTAGAAGCGCAGTTGGTGGTTATTTAAGTAACCTCCGTATTGGGGACGTTGCCTTGGAGGAACAACCACATGTTGTCGCCAACCAACCCTTGATGGGATGTCCAACCGTGCGGCTTTGCCCTGGTTTTTTTAGGTAGATGCCCTGCTGGATATCCCGCCCCGACCTCGAGAAGTTTTTGTTGAATTTGTATGGTTTAGTCCCAAAATTTTTGTTTGATGGACTGTTGACAATTTGCATTCTTGTTGCTCGCATGTAGTTCTTGGTCACCACCGAGTCGCAAATAAAGTAATTCAGCCATGATGAGTCCCTTAAAGTATGAATGCTTGAGGATCGCGGCCGAATTATGAATCTTGGATACGGCTTGGGTCCCGTGATGAGCATGTATCGTGATTACCCCGGACCGTGCTTCATGCCGGTTTTCCGTGAGCGTTATTCAAACACAACTCACATCTCGCCGCTGAGCCTCATGTCCGCGTAGGTTGGAGCATGAGTATGCCGTGTCGATATTAACTACGCTCTAGAAGTCTCTTAGACGCAGTATTTACAACCGTGATGCATAAGGATTGTTTTATAGAATGTACCATGCGCCAGTATTCTCATGTGTTTTGTAACAGTTGGTTTACTCGATTTTATAATGAAATTAACTATTCGTCAATTTTGTGTAGGCCTAGGTTTTTAGTTAGGATGTTGTAATCCTTAACTCTTAATAAAATTAGCTTTCTAGCCTATTTATTTAATGTGATGTATTCCTATGTTTAGTGATCGCTAAACATAAAGAATGTGTAGCCTAGTTTTGCAATCGATGATCCGATTTTACCATGATTTTTGTGATAATAAGTACTTAGGTTTTGTTGTATACATTATAGCTAGTAACTATCAACTAGCTATCTTCCAAAGAACTTACTCATGGCAAGTTGTGCAGATGTTTACTTTAGAATGGGCTTATGTTGATGGGACCTTATCTAAAGTTTTGTCGGTGTATTCCTCTCTTTATGACCCGTAGGCATCTTTTTTCATAAGCATGTTTATAAAGGCTAATTTACGTCGAGTAAATGTTACTTGTATGAATAGTCGATGTGACTCTTTGTAAGAAAAGTGTTGGATTTGTCATTGCATATTGATGCGTGTCGTGTGGTATAGGTAATTATTTTATCAAGTTTTACTATTTATATTTTTCTGCTTACCTATTAACTAACACTAGCGGGCAAGTTATACCCGATCAATTGTAGGTTCATGGTAAGAAGGGTGTCGCCACTAACAATGAGCGTTGATTTTTATCTACTAGTATTCTAATTATCTAAATTATCTAACTAATCATAACCGAGATTCATAAATATAAACAATTAAGTATCAATCCTTATATAAATAGTACAAAACGAGAAATATAAACTGGATAAATGATGCTATTATTTAGTCGTTATTTGATGTCATTAATATCCCCACTTGAGTCATACTTTTCCTCAAGTAGACTTCATAATTTTCTTATGAGAACATATCCTAAACATTCGCCTAGGATTTATCTTTTAAGCGCTTATTCTCAATCACTAGTGCACAACCACACATCTCATGGAATAGGAAATGAAATCACTCAAATCACTCAACTAATCTATGTGGTGACATTTACTAGATCGCTCAATTGCTCACTCGTGGCGAGTAATCATAAGCTTGGCAATGATACACATCTCCGCCACTAAAGCTAAAGAGTAACAAGTATAAAAAGGTAAATTGGGTGAATATGATAAGGCTTAAACGTTGATCACTCTTTTTAATCTCTATGGACACCAATATTCCGTAAAAGGCAAAACCGTAAATGCACGCCCAAATCCATGATCATGACATTTGTGATTTCTCAATTCCTTAACTCAAATAAGCTAAAGAGTAGGATTAATAATCTTCACTAATAATTTTAAACCAACGGCTTAAAACCATACATACATTTTAAAATCCATGAACAAGACATATATGATTGCTCAACTTCCTCGCTCGAGTAAACTAAAAGTTAGGATGAAGAATGATAAATGGTAGGGATTAAGCATGGAAAGCATATATAATTGGTTTAAATTAACAAAACAGATAGATAAACTCCAACCAATAAACAATAATGTTGCTAGCTACTTTCCCAACCACAACCTTGAAAAAGACACAAATAACCAACTAACTCACGCTTTAACATGGAAAATGCACGCTTTGTTGGTAGACACGAATAGCCTCCCATTCATCGATAATATAGTATAGCAATAGTGGCGATATCTCCACTAATAAAAAACTAAGTTGGTTAATTTACGCCTAACTTCTAATAATATACAACAAAACTTTATATCGTTGGTTTATAATACATACCAATGATAATCGATTAGCTTTTAAATATAAAGTTGGTTTAGTTTAGATGAACCAATTATCACACAATCCTCTCCTTTTCTTCTCTCTTACATTTTTTGTATTTTTGTATTTTTTAAACAAATCAAAACGATAAAAGGTGTAAATTTCACCATCTCACTATCATAATAAACCGAAAATGTTCTTTAACGCTAAATATCGTAATAAACAATAATAGTGAAAGTAGTAAAGTCACGAAAAGAAAATGAAATAACTACTTTCATATTCCATTGCAATGTGTACTTCCACCTAACCAAAGATAAGAAATACGCACAAGAACACATGAATACACACTTTTACACAAAAGCAACTAGCAACCAACCAAGGAGTTTAATATATATGGTAGGCTAAGGTGTAAAGGTGTAACTAAACATATGTGTAATGGTGTAAGAAATGAAAAGAATGGCTCAAAGGTTTTTCTAGAGGTATCTTACTCTAAAAGTGAGTGTAACAAAAGGTTTTAAATAGGGTTAACTAACCAATGTAGTTAGTTAATATCACATAATATTTTGTAAATGACATAGGCCATTTGGTTTAACCCTAGAAATTTATCAATGTAGACAAGTTACTCAAATTATAAAAATACTCATTATGGTGGCCTCGAATAGTATAGCAAGCCAAGTTCTAAAGTTTGATCCAAATCACGCAGCACACTCATATATTTGTGGAATATTTGGTAAAATAAGGAAATGGAATAAGCATGATTATCGCAATATGAAAATAAGAGTTATGTGTACGGTTTATGCATTAATGATCTTACAAAACATGCTATTTTTTAATTTAAGCATAAATTAAGCATATTTTTGTAAAAATAAGGACAAGTAGCATTATAATTCTCCTTCCCACTTGAGATATACAACGCCCATGTTGTATAAATATAACATGAAATACAGAAATATAAAGAATTAGAATGAAAACTCCCTCGAGATTTGCTCTCAGATGATCCTCCATGATGAGTTTGTGAGCAACTTTTTGTTTTTATGTGTTGGATCACTCCTCGATGGCAACATGGCTACAATACACGTAAAACTATAGATTATACTTCCTTCATTCACTTTTAGTACTTCTTTGTCTTAACATAAAGAAAATCACAGCAATTGTATCTCGAAATAAATATCGGTTAGAATAAGAAAATAAAAACAATAACTATACAGGTCAGTTGATACGCTGTATCCACTGGTATGGATACGCCGTATTGATCCTGTAATAAAAATAAAACAAATACGAGTCAGAGTTCAGATACGCTGCATTCATACTCTTGAATGCGATGTATAGACAATTCTGATAAAGTTGAAAGTGCAGGAAAAATAAAAGATAATGTGTCCAGGTGAATCAATACGTCATATCCATAGAGTTTGATACGCCGTATCAATATATCAAGGCATATACCGATATAGAAATTGAAATAACATTTCGGTTGTCTCCGACAAGCACTTTTGTTTATTTCGTAGTCTTTAAGTTAAACTCCTTCGCCTCTTCACCCATCTCGCATGCTCACGTATCCACGAGTGAGCCATTCAACCATCTTCTCATCCCGAATGTACTCGGTCCCAAATTTAAAAATTCCTTTAAAACCGCTAATTTTTATATGGTTGTTTGGTTCCTTCCAAGATATCATGAGTGTTCATTAAGAAATGGCCGCATCTTATTACACTTCTCGTTAGAAAGGTGTTTAAACTTTGGGCGAAGCGGCCATTTGATATGTGACATCATTATTACCATTATGAATGGTAATGAATTCATCGAAATGTTTTGCTTCAACACAAGAAACCTTACAAAACAGCTTTACCAACAATAACATCCCATGTCTTTATCTCAAAGAAGCATCTATATTTTTATAATAGAAAATCACAAATCACCAACTAACTCACGCTTTAACATGGAAAATGGACGCTTTGTTGGTAGACACGAATAGCCTCCCATTCATCCATAATATAGTACAACAATAGTGGCGATATCTCCACTAATAAAAACTAAGTTGGTTAATTTACCTAACTTCTAATAATATACAACAAAACTTTATATCGTTGGTTTATAATACATACCAATGATAATCGATTAGCTTTTAAATATAAAATGGTTTAGTTTAGATGAACCATTATAACACAATCCTCTCCTTTTTTCTCTTACATTTTTGTATTTTGTATTTTTCTATTTTTTAAACAAATCAAAATGATAAAGGTGTAAATTTCACCATCTCACTATCATAATAAACCGGAAAATGTTCTTTAACGCCGAATATCGTAATAAACAATAATAGTGAAAGTAGTAAACTCAAAATAAAATAAAATAACTACTTTCATATTCCCATTGCAATGTGCACTTCCGACCTAACCAAAGATAAGAAATACGCACAAGAACACAGGAATACACACTTTTACATAAAAGCAACTAGCAACCAACCAAGGACTTTAATATATAAGGTAGGCTAATGTGTAAAGGTGTAACGAAACATATGTGTAATGGTGTAACAAACAAAAAGAATGGCTCAAAAGGTTTTTCTAGAGGTATCTTACTCTAAAAATGAGTGTAACAAAAAGGTTTTAAACAGGGGTTAACTAACCAATGTAGTTAGTTAATATCACATAACATTTTGTAAACTACATAGGCCATTTGGTTTAACCCTAGAAATTTATCAATGTAGACAAGTTACTCACATTATAAAATACTCATTATGGTAGCCTCGAATAGTATAGCAAATCAAGTTCTAAAGTTTAATGCAAATCGCCGCACACTCATATATTTGTGGAATATTTGGTAAAATAAGGAAATGGAATAAGCATGATTATCGCAATATGAAAATAAGAGTTATGTGTACGGGTTTATGCATCTAATGATCTTACAAAACATGCCATTTTTTTTAATTTAAGCATAAATTAAGCATATTTTGTAAAAATAAGGACAAGTAGCATTATAATTCTCCTCCCCACTTGAGATATACAACGCCCATGTTGTATAAATATAACGTGAAATACAGAAATATAAAGAATTAGAATGAAAACTCCTTGAGATTTGCTCTTGATGATCCTCCATGATGAGTTTGTGAGCAACTTTTGTTTTGTGTGTTGGATCACGCCGGATGGCAGCATGGCTACAATACATAGAAAATTATAGATTATACTTCCTTCATTCACTTTTAGTACTGCCTTAACATAAAGAAAATCACAAAGAATTGTATCTCAAATAAATATCGGTTAGAATAAGAAAATAAAACAATAACTATACAGTCGGTTGATACGCCGTATCCATCGGTATGGATACCGTATTGATCCCGTAATAAAATAAAACAACACGAGTCGAGTTCGACACGCTGATTCGTGACTTTGAATACGTCAGATAGACAATTATGATAAAGTTGAAAGTGTGAAAAATAAAAGATAATGTGTCCAGTGAATCAATACGTCATATCCATAGAGTTTGACGCCGTATCAATATATCAAGTATACTCGATGTAGAAATTGAAATAACATTTTGGGTTGTCTCCTGACAAGCACTTTTGTTTATTTTGAGTCTTTAAGTTAAACTCCTTCAACTCTTCATTCCATCTCATGCATGCTCACGTATCCACGAGTGAGCCATTCAACCATCTTCTCATCCCGAATGTACTGTCCCAAATTTCAAAATTTCTTTAAAAACTCCGCTAATTTTTATATGGTTGTTTGGTTCCTTCCAAGATATCACGAGTGTTCACATTAAGAAATGGCCACATCTTATTACACTTCTCGTTAGAAAGGTGTTTAAACTTTAGCTGCGAGCGGGCCATTTGATATGTGATATTGTTATTACCATTATGAATGGTAATGAATTCATCGAACTGTTTTGCTTCAACACAAGAAACCTTACAAAACGGTTTACCAACAATAACATCCCATGTCTTTATCTCAGTAAGCATCTATATTTTCTATAATAGCAAAATCTGTGACAATAGAAAAGTTTCCAACAAAAATAGACACATTCATAAAACTCCTACTACATTATTCCCTTTATACTCAATTTTATCTTTTATTATCAAATTATAAAAACCTTTAGACATAACATTAATTGGTAGTATGGGGAAAAAGTTAGCATTAACATGTTGATATCCTATTATGCAAGAAATATGTAAATTATAAGCATAATTAATATGGATCTTCCAATCGAATCACAAAACTATGATATTCATCAATCTTCTCAACTATCTCATCATCACGCCTAATTTTGACTATATCAACCTTTGGTTCATAAATATTTCTCCTTCCTCGATTTCGGATCTAAATCCTCCATCTCATGATCATCAAGCTCTAATGGTTCATTAACATCGCTAATTCAAGAAAATCCTCATATTCGGGTCTTATGATCCATTTAAAATCAATGTTTCATCCATTAGTGTAGCTTCTAAATCGAGTTCCATAGGCTCTAGTAATCCTAACACACAAACATTCTTAGTTATGCTACTAGTAAGAATGTCACTCTTAAACACTATTTTGTCATTCCTAACTCTTAAAACAATCTTTCTTTAAACACATCTATTTTAGCATGAGCGAGACAAATAGGTCTTTCAAGCATCATTGGAATTTTGATATCCCTGGGCATATCTAAAACAATAAAGTCTACTAAAAGAAAACTTATCAATCTTTACTAACACATTGTCTCGCTATACCCCCGGACATTTTACGCTTTGTAAGCAAGTTCAATAATTAATTTAGTAGCGACTAATTTTCCTATACCTAAATTAGTAAAGGTCTAATGGCATAACACTAACACTAGCTCCTAAGTCGCCTAAGGCTTTATAAAACACATATTGTTAATATTGCAAGGTAAAGTAAAACCCATGGGTCTTTTTTGGAGGTAGAGCATCTTTAAGAATTGTTGAGCAATGCACATTTATTATTTCCTTAATCTCCTCCTCGATCCTTGACTTCTCATTAAGAAATCTCCTTAAACTCATAGAGGACTTTGTTGAATTTATTTGCGGCTTCTTTAATTCATTCAATACTTCCTTCTAATCGAAGCATTTTCCTTCAAATGACTCGAAAAGGAATATTAGATCGACTAAGCCCGATCGATCGTATCATGTCATCCTTCTTAAATGTTTTAGCATCTACCATGAGTAGTGATTGACTTGACATGATCTCTCGATTTGTTTCAAGAGAACTAGAAGACATCCATATCCCTTTTCTTGAAGTACCTTGCTCATTTGCCCAATTTGAATCTCCAATGCCTTGATTAAAGCTCATTGACTTCGATTGCGAAGATCCATTGAAGCTCGAATTTCTTTAATCAAAGAAGAGTGTTTATCATGTCGCTTTGCCGATTCACCATAAACTTGTTCAATGATTCCTCCAAAGTCTGCCTTCTTTCCCGATATGACGATTTCCATATCCCTTGGTAGAACTCGCGCCTACTCTATACCTTCTTGCTTGGGGAAATGGCAATCCAAATTAAGTGTAGTATGCCTCTTCATGTCCCTTCCTCCTTTAATGGACAATCCTTAGTGTAATGTGGTCCATTGCATAATTCACACCCTACTTGAGCAAAATACACTCTTTCATTCACTTTCTTAACTTCCATGCTAAGAGTGTTTAATTGGGCTTGAATAGAAGCAAATCCATCGAAGTATCACTACCTTTACTTCTACTAGATGTCCCATCGTGCCATTTTAAGAATGATCAACCATTTCTTGGATGACCTTTTAGCATTAGTTGCACTCTGTTAATACAAATATCGCTCTAAAAACATCATTTATATTTTACTTATCTTTGCTATATTTTGTTATTGACAATAATAAACTTTATTTTAGCAAAGTATAACTTTTTCAAGTCTTTTATATATAGCTACAAAGTTCTTCCTTAAACAAAAATAGATTTTAATATAAGTTACAAATGGTTTGTACATAAGTAGTTTTCAAGTCATATTAAACAAAATGTCACATTAGGTGTCAAAGTAAAATAAGCATGTTTTACTAATGATACAAATGTGTCTTATGATAACATAAGTAACCAAACATTTTTGTAACTCACCAACTAGTTACTTAATTAACATCACTTAGCTAGCTACTATTTACATTTTACAAGTTTACTTGTTAAACTTTTAATCAAAATGAAAATGCATTTTTATATCATTACATGAATCATCCTACCCTAAGATTATCCGAGATATCAAATCTATTCGGATCATAGAGAATATTTTGGAAAGATATAAACTAGATTTGCAAGATTTTGGAAGATCCCATGTTGGGGATTGACGAAACATACACTTACACGACGAAGCCAATTTTTGGTTCCGTCGGATCCGTGGTTTATTGTGGCATTTTAGCTATAAATAGAAGCCAAACTTAGTTGTTTTCACACACTTACATATATAAACATTGTATATTCTCTTACTTATAATTTCTATATCTAACTCATTCATATTCATCGTTGTGAGCTTCTTAATTAGCAAGAAGATCAAAGCATCATTGAAGACTTATAAGCTTCAACAGTGTTGCAAGTCTTGTTTGTTCATCACAAGTGTGTATTGTAATTGTTCATACATCATTGTTTGTACCAAACCATCATAAACTTTTGTAGTGATCGGTTAGTATTTTAGTCCTCAAAATACGTGAGTGTGATGGGAGTAGTTGTACCCTTGTAAAAGAACTCGACGCCTAGCTTTGTGTCGAAATATTTTGTAAGCGACGTAAAGGTTTTCCTCCACGGATAAAGGATCTTGTTGATTAGTGAAGAATACTCGAGTTGGAGACTCGGAAAGTGGAGTAGGCAAGGAAAAGAGTCCTTGTAGATCGAACCACTATAAACCCTCGCTTGTGGTTTGATCATTTCTATCCTTGCATTATACTTGTTGTTATTTTGGTTGATTTCACATAAACATAAAGAAAATACAAAACGGTAAAACTATTCAACCCCCTTCTAGTTTTCCACAATTGGCATCAAGAGCTACGTTACCAAGTTTTTTAAAATTTATTGTATCTTAAAACTTGAAACAATCCATAGATTTTGAAAATTTTAAAGAAGGACAATCTATGCAAAGATCACCACTATTTGAACCAAATGGATTGATCATTGAAAAGCTATTTTGAAACATATGTGAAATTAAAAGATATAGATTTATGGTATATAGTTATAGAAGGTGATCATATCACAAGTGGTGGGATGAGGATACTTCACTTACTCGTCATAGTGATGAGCAAAGGAGTTAATTGCAAAAATTATGAAGCAAAATGATGCTTTACAACGCCTAACTAAAAAGGAATTTGAAAGAGTCTTTATGTACAAAATCGCTAAAATTTTTGGCAATCTTTAATAATCACTCATCCAGAAATTCACAAGTCAAGAATAACAAAATTGATCTTCTTGTTCAACAATATGAATAATTTGCTATTCTTGAAGATGAAATCATTGATAGTTCATTTGCTCATTTTAATACTATTATTACCTCTCTCAAAGCACTTGATGAGTCCTTTGTAGCAAGAACTTTGTTAGGAAATTCCTTAGAGAACTTCATCCAAAATGGAGAGCAAAAGTGATGGCTATTGAAGAATCCAAAGATCTCTCAAAGTTGTCACTTGACGAGCTAATTGGATTGTCAAAGGAAAGAAAGAAAGAGTCAAGTCCATTGCCTTAAAGGCAAAAACAGAGTCAAGTGATGAAGGAGAATCTAGATCAAAATGAAGATGAAGAGTATGCCATGGTCGTAAGAGACTTCAAAAGTTCTTTAGAAGATGAGGAAAGTTTGTAAGACAACCTCGAGAAGACAAGAAATATTTTCAAAAGATCGTGGACGATAAGAAAGGAAAAGGTGAAAGAAAATGCTTTAGATGAGTCACAAGTCATCTTATAGGAGATTGCCCCAAGCCACCTAAAACTAGAATTAAAGGGCGTTTGGAGTGGTAGTTGGAATGACAATGAAGATGATGACGAGAAGCCAAAGTATGACTAAATTGCTCTCATGGCTCAGACTCAAATGAGGTACATTATGACTCATCTTATTCTTCTATTGATGATGATACATTACAAAAAATATAACAAACTGTGCGAACTTGGCTTGAAAATCATAAACAAAACAAATATTTAAAGATTGAAAAGGAATTTTAGAAAATGAAATTTATGAATTAGGTATGCTTGAAAGCCGGATTGGAACCGATTTAATTGATTAAAGATAGCGGTTGTTCAAGACATATGCCAGAAACAAGAGCTAAAGACTAATAACCATAGCAAAAGGTGTTTTGAAAACAACATATACGCTATAAAATTGATGATTTTTAAATCTCATTAGCAACTTACCCAAGTTAAAATATGACCAACACTTTAAGCCAAATTTAGTTGATGTTGTTTAGAAACTTCAACGGGTACCCTTACTTATAAGCATTTTTGTGGAATTTTACAATTTTTAAAAGCTCTAAACAAGCTTCTCGACTTGGACCTAACTCCCTTGCTCCCTTGGTCTCACTATAAGCGGGTTTTCTCGGTTTTGTGCAAGTGCAGCAGGCTCATAAAACTGGTCATGGTCAGATTTTGGTTTGTAAGGTCTCACCGAGGTCTTCTTTAGGTGCCAATTTGTGTTTTCATTTTAGCTTAATTTGAAGATTGTGCTTGTGTCTAAAGTTGGCACCAATATGTTTTTAAGCAAAAGCTCAATCATCTAATCTGTTTAATCTTGCTATCAGGGTTGTAGCTGAAAGCATTTCATATTTTAGGCTTAATATTGTATGTAAGTTTCATTTATCTGACTACGTAGTTTTTAATTTCAGTTTTGTAAAAACATCAAAAACATCTTTTAATTATAGATTTAATAGATTGCATATTTCATTGGGAAACACTATACTCCCGGATCTTCATTGAGTTCGTTCTGGCGGTTTAAGCTCCTTCGATTGCCATTCACAGAATCAGATACTGGGGACGTCGATTATCTTCCGTTATGATTAGTGATTTGGATACTCACTCTTTGTTCATACCATCGTTACGTATATGTTTATATTTGAAAATACCTCTTCTCATTCCTCTTATTCGTTGATTCTATTTCTCTTACCCCTTTCTGCCGTTTAATTCTATTCTTCGTATCCTCTCAACCATTTGATTCTCTTCTTTATCCTCTATATGTTTAATTCTTATGTCGACAATGTCAACATCATCTCACAATAGGTGTGGAGGCTGATTCAGCGAATTTTGCAATAATTATCCATCAAAATTCTGAAAGTTATTTCGACCACCCACGCTGAAATACATTCTAATCTTGACAAACCGGTTCAAGCGTTACCCAAACAGAGGATTACGAGACACTTTCTTTGAAGATAGAGCCGTAATCTAATCGAGAAGCCGATGAAAAGGTCGAGCGATGAATCCGTTCGAACACGGTGACTAGCAAGAATGACTTGCCTAATCTTCACGTTTCTCAAGAACCAAAACCAGAGACCATAAGGAAGTGGTGGAAATTAACTCTCGAGCACACCACTTGTCCCACCTCACATTTTTAAAGATGTTCTTGAGACTTGATAGTCATTCGGATCACCATATTGGTTTGTTGATTCTTTGAATAAAGCGTTCCTCTTGTAACTCTCAATCTGATCATTGTACTTGTGTACAATGTGGTAATGACATTCATGCCGGTAGTTGTTTGTTTTGTGGTTCGAATTCATTTGATTATGATCTGTCCAAACTCATTTAACGACCCTCAAATTTTCAATTACCCACTTACGGCCCGACTTATCTTCATATAACCAACATTCTTTTGAATTTTGTGGAGGTCCTCAGGATTTGAGTAATCCGGGCTGCGTTTGTCTGAGCGGTTTTCGGTGATGCTCGGAACTTTGAATCTTTAATGGAGTCCAGCCGGCTCGATTGTCAAATAGGGAACCCATTTCCTTGTAACAATCATGACTCTTACATGTTTGACAATAACCTCCAGCGACACCATCACGGTTCAAACTCCACACAGCCGTTGTCTCATGAAATCTCGAGGATCTTGAAACACAATGAAATCACTTAATGATATGATGCAAAACTTTAAAATCAAGTGGTGGTGAAAAGACATGGGAGAATTGCTATAAATCTAGGGAAGAATTATTAGTCTAGAGCATGCAGCTAAGGCGTTCCAATTTCTTAAAGGACTCTTTATGATGATGACCTCATGAAAGCTAGAGAGAAATACTTTGGGTATAAGAAGGAAGCAAGAGGAAGCAAAAGTCTTGTAGTTTATTTATGATGCTTGCAAAATTGAAAAACAAGTTCATAGTAGCCATCGTGCTAAGAATATGGTGTCTACATCTAGGTGTCTAAAGAATTTGCACATGTATTTATTTGGTCCATCCGCTATACAAAGTTATGGAGGCAACTTCTACACTTTGGTCATAGTAGATGATTATTCAAGATATACTTGGACAAAATTTTGAAAAATAAAATGAGGCTTTTGATCAATTTAAAATTCTTGTAAGAAAATTCAAAACCAACTAGATAGTCATATTGTGTCAATAAGAATGGATCATGGTCGGAATTTGATAATTAAATACAATTTGGAACCTTTTGTGATACCAACGACATAACACATAAATTTTCATCTCCTCGACCATAAATAAATGGTCTAGTAGAACGTGAAAACCGAACTCTTCAAGAGATGTAGAACAATGCTTAATGAACAAAACATACCACAAAATATGATGGATCTAAACACACACCTTGTGTTAGTGATATTTTGAATTATATTAATAAACACGCGAATATACTTAGTAATACTTAGAAGATGGATTATATGATGTAATGTAAGTGAACAGCTTTAACACAAAGCTCTAATATTATTAAGAAATAATACGAGTGATCTTTCTTATCACTAGGTTACACCTCAGCTTATATGAATAATTTATTCTAAACAATGACCTAGGATCTCCTTTATAACACAAGGAGTCCTTTACAAGATAAGTATAATCCTAACAATATATAATATATGCAAGATCTTTCTATACTTATCAATACACGGATACATAACAATTATCCTAATAGCAATGGTAATAATATATCGGCGGTGGTAATGAGTTTCCACCGCTAGTGTAATCTTTAGCATGTTAACCACAAGCGTATCAATGGTAATCATAGCTTTATTCCCAACAATCGTCCCCTAAACTTATGATTTCTCGCAAATCAATAAGTTTCTTCAATCTGCATCTTCCGTAAGGATTTGGGAATTCTTTCAAACACTTCACTTTCTCCTTAACTCTTGAATAGCTCTTGAACATTGATCTTGAAGCCTAAGTAACAATGCTCGACCTTCTCATTATCTTCATGAACTCTTATTGTTGTACACAATATCACGTTGAGAGTTCCAACTCGAGTGGGTATTCTTTTCAAAGAAACATAAATGCATCCACTCCATCCGATGTAGAAACATGAAAAACTTCACATGAATCATAATAAAACCATTTAGTACCGTAACATGAACATGAGAATTTCCAAATCATCATAAGTATCCGTTCATAGAGCCTTCTTAAATTAACCTATAACCGCATTTCCTTCATATCTTTGAGATTTTCAAAGATCAAACCTTTCTTGAACAAATCTCCACAAAGTATTCATATCATGTCCGTCACATGCTTTGATTAGTTCTTCGAATTGAATGAATGATGAAGTTTCACCACCTAGCCTTGTAATATTCTATGTTGAGCAAAATTGCTAGCGAGAAACACTTCCCAATCAATAATAGGATTCGACTTGCGATGGTTCGTGATAAAAATCTTCTTCTTCAATCAATATCATTCCAGTCACCGTTCTTCAAGAATTTTCTCGCTTTGAACTTCTTGTTCTTCAACAAATTTTATCTTCTTAAATGTCCGAGATTCACTATCTTTGGCCTTTCTCTTGATTAGGATACCTTCTTTCTTCTTTTCGAGTCCATTGGAATAAAATCTTGGTCTTGCCTTTTAACTCGTAGTAGATACCTTCAACTTTATCATCGTGCATTCCTTTGAATTGATGTCTTTTCCACCACCAACACCGCAACAATAATCTTTCTTCATTGAAATCACCGTGCCTTGGTTGGTTGTCTTGGTTTCTTTTGACCCTTCTTGATCGAAACAATAGCATCTTGAAGTGCTTGATTATTCTTCATGTGAATGAAACTTTAATCAGGTTGTTCTTTGTTCTTCGCTAAAGACTTATCTCGCAACTAGGTCAATTGCCTTCTTCTTGATCATCGGATCATTAGTAATCAAGAACTCAATCTCTTGTTCGTAGGTACATAGCTGAACTTTGGAGTCTTTTCTCCGAATATTGTAGGTGGAATAAATGGAAACTGGATTTACATCCATTGGATCGATGGTGTCCATTCTGCCCACCTTTTAGCCTCCATGAAGTCTGCAACTCTATTTCCTCCGCTTTTTCTTATTAGCAACTTGATCTTCATTGATCTTTCTAGCAACCACTGCATCATGAGCAATTTGAGCTTTTTCTTTCTTTGAAATCTTCCTTCTTTGTTGCTCTACACTCTGCAAAACTGCTTTACCTTTCTTCTTCTTGATTTCTTCCTCTGCAGTGGTAATTCCTTGATCAGCAGTGGTAAATTCTTCTTTACTTGAAACACCTTCATCTCCAAAGTCAATTCTCTTCCCCTTGGTTTCAGCATCTGTTTTCCTCCCATGTTTGGGAGAATTTCCAAATCTTTATTGAAATCTTCTGAATCACCATCATTAGGTGAGGATGGAGATGATATCACTATCTTTGCAGTTTTCCTCTTTTGTTTCAAATTTGCAACTCTTCCTTCAAGGTCTGAATCTCCTATTTTAAATGTGTAATATCCTTGGCATGTCGCTTCTTTACATGTGCCAAGTCTTGTTCCGTAGATTCAACTCCGCTCGCTAATTTGGTACAAAGTTCCATCAATTCCATTTGTTGCCCACCGCCTCAACACTTCCAACCGTGTGACCTATTAGGAGAGGTGAATCATAGGGCATTGGCTCGATTCTCTCTAGTTGGACTAGGTTGAAGCTCGAACCACCAACGCTTGTTCCTAAACCAAAAGGATCGTGACATGTCAGTGTTGTAATGGGAGGAGTTAATTTGTTTGTGCCTCCTCTCATAGGTGTGAGAAATCGGTGGAGTGTAATCAATGGTTGGAACAGTGATTATGGGTGAGTGTTGTACCTGTGAAATCTTTGCAAGCATTTGAGGAAAAAGAGGTGTAATAATCCTATTGCCATCTTTGTTCATGTTTTGAAAAACTTTAGGCTTAAGGCAACGGATTTTATAAACTCTTGTATGGGGTTGCAGTTGAAATTAATTTAACACTGCTTGCACAAACCTTGGATACATCAAAATTTTTGTTGAACTTTTTACATTGCCTTGCATACTTGTAAAAATATATTGAGACCAATTAAAAATCCTATCAGTGGCTAGACAAACCAAAGGGTAAGCCATTGTTGAACTGAATTGTTCATAAGATGTTTTCTTAGGACTTAGGCAATGTAACAGAGTATGTATTAGAAATCTCCAATGAGGACGAAACCACTCTTTTGAAAGTAGCTTTTTGTCGGTGGTATCATACCCCATGGAAGCAAGATGTTCATGAATTTCGGCATAGGTAATGTGATGATACCATTGAGATCATCCAATTGGAGAATTCTCCTCAAGGATGCCTCAAGAACATCAATAGTTACCCCATCCACAGTGGCTCCAAGAGCATCCACGCTTCATGTGTATCTCTATTTTCAATGGTTATGGACCAATGTAAGTCCAAAACTGCTTGATTTGAGAGATATAGATTGTGGGATTAAGTAAAGCATACCTTATATGGGTAGTGTTTAGAAAGTTCACAACTCGATGAAAAAAAGGCCACTCTTCGCTTGACTTTTCCAAGTAGGCCACTTGGTTGTGCTCATCTCAAAGGTGATTGGTGCCATAAAATCTTTTGATGAAAAAAATATATTATGTCAAGAAGAATTGAATAAATAACTCGCCAATCGAGAGAAAGATATATAGTGGTAGGGTTTAAGAGTTTTGCGCAAGAAAGATTATCTAAGGAAAAGATTTATCTTTAGAGGATAAATAGCAATTAGGAAAGTAGATAATCTTCTAAAACTTTACCCTATATATATGGAAAGCAATTTCTCTTCAACGGCTAGTAAAAATTTGTTACCGACACAACAATTGTAACGGCTAGATCAACAATGGTAAAAATAACACCGCTGGAAACTGTGAACTAGCAAAGGGTAATTTTCACAAAGATTTTAAAGAGCAAAGGTAAAGAAAAACATATGAAAAATTGATCGCTCTTTATCATAGTTTTTAGCAAACTACCACTATCAACGGATTTGATATGTATTTACCATGAGCCGCTTGCTATGGACTAGCCAACTCTTAATCATAAAGAATATGGTGAGTTGATAACCATATAGTTTTGGTAAACTATCAACCATAAACGGATTTGTCAAGTCTTTACCAAGAGTCGTTTGCTCGGACTAGTTGATTCTTATGTGGATTAGACATGGTGAATCAATAACCATATGTTGTGTGTCTCGCTTACACACCTTTTGATCAACTCCCATCTTTGCCGCATAAAGATTAAACAAAATACAAGCAAATATATACAAACTTATACAACAATTTTAGTACCCAAAACTTCTTCTCAACACCAAAGACCATTAGACACAAAAGTTTATGGATTTAGCATTCCAATACACATTACAAGCAATCAAATCTACCCACATCAAGTCCTTTTGTTAATAAATCAAGATAGTTGTCATCGGTATGGATTTTGACAACTTGGATTAGCCTTTTCATAACAACCTCTTATAAAATGGTGTATAATTTCAATATGTTTAGTCTTTGTGTGTTGAATCGATTCTTAATAATGAAAATGGTAATCATATTGTCAATATGGATGATGGTATTCATGAAATTGTACCCATAGTCCAAAAGTTGATTCTCAAGCCATAGAACTTGAGCACAACAACTGCGTGCACCCACATACTCGCCTCGGTTGATGAATTTGCCATCATTGTTTGTTTCTTGCACCGCCATGACACCAATATATTGCCAAGAAATTGGCATCCACCGTAGTAGATTTTCTATCCAAACTAGCACCAAAGATAATCACTATCCGAGTAAGTAACCGCCTAGAGGTGATTCTCTAGGGTACCATAATCCCGCATTGGGAAATGCTTTAAGATATCTAAAAATCTTCTTCACAGCAGTCAAGTGTGAGAACACGGAGTGACTCAAACCTTGCACAAGCACATACCGCTAACATAATGTCGGTCTAGATGATGTAAGATACATCAAAGAACCAATCATAGATCCGTACATGTGCACATCAACCGCTTTCACCACTATTTTCCTTCAAGAGTTGATGTGTTGTCTTGTCTGCAGGGTGCTTGGATGACTTTGCATCGTAGAACTTGAACTTCCTTAGTATCTCAACAACATATTTATCTTGATTGATGAAAATACCATCCGCCTTTGTTGTACTTGAAGTCCCAAAAGAATGTGAGTTCACCCATAGAACTCATCTTGAATTCTTCCTTCATTAGCTTCTCAAATTCTTTGCACATCTCTGTTTTGTAGATCCAAAACGATATCATCAAAATGTACTTGAACTAACAAGATATCATTCTTGTCTTTCTTGATGAACAAAGTCTCGATCCACTGCCTCTATGAAACCCATTATCAAGAAGATAAGTAGTCAAGGTCTCATACCATTTTCTTGGTGCCCGATGTAAGCCATACAAAGCTTTAACTACCTCAGATACTTTGTTTGGATATTCGTGGTCTTCAAAGCCCTGAGGTTGTGAAACATATACATCCTCATCAATCGCCCATATAGAAAAGCACTCTTTACATCCATTTGATAGACTTTAAAGCCCATAAAGGATGCATAGGCTAAGAACGACTGATTGCTTCAATTCTGCAACTGGGAAAAACACTTCTTCATAGTCAATACCTCCTCCCGAGTGTATCCTTGAGCCACAAGCCTAGCTTTGTTCCTGATAACAATTCCTCTTTCATCCTTCTTGTTTCTGAACACCCATTTAGTACCTATTACCTTCTTGCCAGAAGGTAAATCACAAAGCACCCAAACCTTTTGAAGCTTGAACTGGAGCAACTCTTCTTGCATTGCTTCCATCCAACTTTCATCTTCAAGTACCTTGTATACATTCTTTGGCTCTATTTGTGACAGAAAACACATGAACATACATTCATTCTTGCCTTCATGATTCTTAGATTCATATATTTCACTAATAAACCCATGAACATCATGCAATTTTGTTTGTCGTCTAGTCTTCACTGGTGAAAGGACATCCCCAATCACATTTTCAAGAGGATGTGATTTATGAATGGAGGTATGGGGAGTCTGAGGAACTGCAATCTCACTTGGCATATTTGAGATTTCAACATCATTGACTTGAGCTTCTTCTGTAACTGGAGTTGTATTGTCCACTTCTGGTGTTGCAGTGGAAACTTTTGGCCTAGCAGTGGAATCTGAATTTCCACTGCTTTCAGGATTTTCAATGTTCATATTGCTTATTAATCGAACCCTGTAGTTTCACCACCATTGATGTGAATTGGCTTGCCAGTCTTCTTGTAGAATTTCCTAGCCCTCATGCTAAGAAGGGCTATCTGCCATTTTATGTCCATCTCCTCCAAGTCATCTTCATCAATTTGCTCTATGTCTTCATGAGTTAATATAGAGCCACTAACTTGTGTGGAGATAAAAGCATAAAAGGTAGGATCTCCAATACCAAAGAACCTTCTTCTTTGAACCCGCAGTGGTAACACTAACATTACCAAAGGGAAACAAAGAGAACCAAGAAGGCAAAATCATCATCACTATCGCCTTCAGACCATCACACCAATGAGGTTGACAACAATGCCAAGTCGCTAGAGCTTGTACCAAGTTTCCGCCTTCTTCAATCTTTGTTCAATGAGTTTGAAGTTATTTTAAAGATCATTGAGCTTCATAGTTTCAATATCCGTTTATTTTCCCGTGATCAGTAACATTTGTATGAAACTCGGAAGGCAAACTTCTTAGAAACTTCAAATTTAGGTCTTCCTTTTCTACCTCAATTCCAAACACAATCACTATGTGACAATCTTCCGGAGTTTGGTGAAGATGTCGTCAGTGAGTCATTGCTTGAAGCAGAAATTTTCATAACTTTGCTTCAACAATGCCTTTTGAGTCTTCTTTGTAGCATCATTGCCACCAAAACCGAGCAAATCTCTTCAAAAGTTCTTTTGTCAGTCTGAATTTATCGAAAGCAATGATCTGGTCTTTAGGAAGAGTCATTAGTAACAAACTTCTGGCCTTCAGGTCATTCTTCTTCTTTGCTCTTTCATCATTAGTTTCAGGTACAGAAACTGTTACAACTTCTGTGTCACCAACTTTCTCAGTCTTCTTCTGAGACTGGAAGGAATTACCATTTAAAATGATCTCCCATAGAGCATAGTCTTGTATGAGAAAGTATTGCTCAATCATTATCCTCCACATCTCAAACTCATTAAGTTTGAGCTTAGGAAGCCTTGGAGCAGAGTTGGACTGGTTGTTTTCCATCTCCATTGATTTGAGTGAGTAGGTTAAGCTTATTCCTTGGATCTTCTAAATCAAAATATCAGAACCTTCGCTCTGATACCACATGATGGATCTAAACACACACCTTGTGTTAGTGATATTTTGAATTATATTAATAAGCACGAAGAATATACTTATTAATACTTAGAAGATGGATTATATGATGTAATGTAAGTGAACAGTTTAACACAAAGCTCCAATATTATTAAGAAATAATACGAGTGATCTTTCTTATCACTAGGGTTACACCTTGAAGCTTATATGAATAATACGTTCTCTAAACAATGACCTAGGATCTCCTTTTATAGCACAAGGAGTCCTTTACAAGACAAGTATAATCCTAACAATATAGAATATACACAAGATATTTTCTATACTTATCAATACACGGATACATAACAATTATCCTAATAGCAGTGGTAATAATATACTGGCAGTGGTAATGAGTTTCCACTGCTAGTGTAATCTTTAGCAGTGTTAACCACAAGCGTATCAGTGGTAACTGTTAGCTTTATTCCCAACAAAATTTTTGGTGTAACACCGTTGACACTTCGACCTACATTTTAAATAGAGTATCAATTCGACCAGTTTTGAACAAAACACTATACGAACTATATAAAGGTAAAAAGCCTACGCTATGATACTTCAGAGTTTTTGAAAGTTAATGTTTTATTCTAAACACTAAGGATTACCTCACCAAATTTGACCCAAAGTCTTATAAAGGTGTATTCTTGAATATTCTCAAACTAGCAAAGCTTATATTGTTTTAAACAACGAAACCTTAAGAGCCGAGGAATTGTTAAATGTAGCATTTGATGAAAGTCCACCTCCCTCTAAGACATCACCTTTTGTAGACGATAAATTAGTTGAAAGTCAACTTGTTAAAAACCAAGAGAATCTAGATAATGACAAGGAAGATGAACTATTAAATAAAGAAATTGTCAAAATCAAAGAGTCTATAAGTCATCCATTGGTTAGTGTCATAGGAAAAATTAATGAAAGAACCTTAAGAACAAAAGTCTAAAATCAAAGTAACTTCTTTTGTTTTGTATCAACCATTGAACCCAAAAATATAAATGAGTCTATAAAATATAAATCTTGGGTCATAGCAATGCAAGAAGAATTAAATCAATTTGTTAAAAATGATGTTTGGACATTAGTACCTCAAACAAAAAGTCAAACTATAATTGAAACAAAATTGGTCTTTTGAAATAAAATGGATGAAAATGGTGTAATGTCTAAAAACAAAGCCAGGCTAGTAGCACAAGGTTATAATCAACAAGAATGGCATTGACTACGATGAAACATTTTCTCCGGTTGCTAGGCTCGATTCTATTATAATTTTACTTGCATATGCATGTGCACATGATTTCAAACTTTTTCATATGGATGTCAAAAGTGCCTTTTTGAAAGAATTTATAAATGAAGAAGTATATGTCACACAACCTCCGGGTTTCACCGATTTTGAAAAACCAAATCATGTTTATAAACTTAAAAAGGCTTTATATGGACTTAAGCAAGCACCAAAAGCATGGTATGATCGACTTCAAACATTCTTAGTTGAACATTAGTACACCATGGGTTTAGTAGATAACACTCTCTTCACCAAGAAAAAGGATTCATATATTATCATTGTCCAAATATATGTGGATGACATCATATTAGGATCAAATTGTCAAGAGCTATGTCATGACTTTTTAAAAATTATGCACGACGAGTTTGAGATGAGTATGATGGGAGAACTAAACTTTTTCTTAGGACTTCAAATCAAATAATTAGAAGACGGAATATTTTTTAACCTAGCTAAATACATAAATGATATGCTTAAGAAATTTAGTCTTGAAGACTCTAAACCTATTAAAACACCTATGTCCTCAAAAACCAAACTTACCAAGGATGAAGAAGGTGACTCAATAGATAACACTAAATATAGAGGAATTATTGGTAGTCTACTTTATCTTACGATGGGTAGACCCGACATTATGTTTAGTGTTTGTCTATGTGCTCACCTTTAAGAAAATCTAAAGACATCACATCTTAAAGTCGTAAAACGAATATTTAGATACATAAAAGGTACCACACACCTAGGATTATGGTATCCTAAAAGAACGGGTGTTGAAACCATAGTGTATGCTGACTCAGACCATGTCGGTGACTATGTTGACAGAAAAATCAAAAGTGGTATTTATAATTTTGTTGGACATTGTATCACCTCATGGTTCTCTAAGAAACAAACATCTCTCGCCATTTCAACAATCAAAGCCGAGTACGTATCAACTGAATAAGCATGTCAACAAGCTCTTTGGATGAAGCAGGCTCTCATTGACTATGGAAATTCAAGTTAACGACATCTCTATTCTTTGTGACAACAAAGGAGCTATCGACCTCAGTAAAAATCCAGTTCAACATCCTCGAACTAAGCACTTTGAAATCCGTCATCATTTCCTTTGCGACAATATACGAAAAGGGAACATCTCAATCGAGAAAGTGTCCTCGAAAGATAACATTGCCGATATCCTAATAAAACCTCTTAAACGAGAACCATTTAATCTCCTTAGAATTGGACTAGGACTATACTATCCTATAACAGATCACAAACACTCCTGCTATCTAATATCAGACAACATACATTCATTTCTCTGTCAACACAGAGATATTCCCAAGAAGGCAACTGCACTATAATGTGAACCATGCCAATTTGTCTCTAAATTCACCATTCTTTGCATCTACCATCTAGTTACATTTCCACATCACCATTCCATCCAAACCATTCAACCTACAACCACAATAGTAAGGACATAATTGGTGTGTGGCTTCACTAGGAACCCATAACCCATCCATTGGGGGGCTCTGCTAAGACAACCTACATTTCCTTCTCTAGAAAGGCTTCAAATGTCTGGGAACACACACCCTTAATGATGAAAACCAAACCTCCTGTGCCAATGTATGAGTGGACCAAGCAGGTTTATCTTTCACTCTCGCTATTACACTCATCATACATTGGCCACCCCAACCATATACCCTTCACAGTGATAGACCCTACTTTATGGTACATTCCAACTGTGTATAGACCTCCTACTTAGCCATACTTGTCAATCCAGTTTCCTCCCAAGGCCAAACTAGAATATGACAAGAGGTTATCATAGGTACAGGACTAATGGAACCTAATTTGTAGTTTTAAGTAATTTAGATCTTAGCTCGAACATTTGTTTGATCTAAAACGTCAAAAGTCAAAATATGACCCAAGGTACCCTACGGTAACAATGACGGAACCAAAAATTTGGTTCCTTCCAATCGTGGGGTACTGTGGTCTAATATACAGCCTAAACAAACACCTCCCTCTCCAAATTAAAAATACACAACGACCTAAACTCACTCTACATCACACTAAACTCATAATTAAGGCAATTCCTTCAACTAATCTCAGCTCTAATCAACATTGTAAGTTTCCTTACTACCTTTCTTCTCTTAATTTTGAGTCTAGGGTTTCTAATTTATGCACAAAACCAAACTTGGGGATCATTCATTTTCTTAGATAGATTATAATACCCTAAGTTTTGAAATGTTATGTAAGTATGCAAGATAAATTTTTACCTAAGATCCTAAGTAATTAAATTTGTGGCACAACTATATGTTATATGAATATGACCTAAGTACTTAAAACTAAACAATTTAAGTTATATTTTCCTAAGTAATTATAACATATAATATAAGTCTTGTAAGGGTCCAAAGATAATAAAATGTTGTACACAACTTAAGAAGCTAAAAGAGGTCTAGATACAATGAATATGAAAGAAAACAAAGTCTGCCCCCTCACCATTTTCAGCCGAAATTTGTTATATCTCATCTCATTTTTTACTCAACCTAATTTTACCATTTCAAAAACACCTACAAAACCCTAAAACTCTTATGCATATTTGGTTAGCATTTTCTCTCCAAGAAATCAAGAAGTCCTAAAGGTAACAGATCAAGGTGTGGTAATAGTGGGTGCTTGTGGGTATTCATTTGGTGTGGTTAGAAGGTTTAATTGGTCTTGTGTTCTTGTGTTCTTGCTAGATTCGGCCTAAGGTATCACCTATCTTGTTCTTGCGTTTTGCTCGTCATAATTAACATATATATATGTGTGTAATACAAAAAAAGGAAAACCCTAATATGATTATATAAATAATGTTATGGATGAATATGTATGAGATATATGAAAACCTAACCTATCGTGTTATTATGAAAAAGGGTATGAAATGAATGAGGTTATATTTGAATTGGGTTAAGGAATTAATGAGTTTTGGTGAAATAGGAATCTGTCCAGAAATTTAAGTCAAATGTTTAGGATCATTACTTGTTATTGGTAAAGTCTTTTTGGATTATTTCTGGGTCTAAACATAAGTACTATTTCTCTACTCTCTGGAAATATAAGATTTGTGTAAATTGGAGGTCGGGAAGGGTGACTTTTTATTTTTACAAGTTAAGGTGTCGAATCTGAGAAAGCTGAGTAAAATTTTGGGTTGGAGTATTTTAATTACCATGAATAAACCATTGAGAGTTTTGACCTCTCATTCTCCAGTCTTGATATTTAGGATAATGGTGACTTCTGGGAATTTTTGGAGTTGTGGAAATGTTTGTTTCTGGTCTAAACTTTTAGGGTTTTGGTTCTGGGTAATTTCTTGGTAGGTCTGGAGGTTTGATTTTCTACCTACATTTCTGCCCTATAATAAAATCTACAAAAATTCTAGGAGTAACCTAAAACATGTGGGAACATATGTGATTTTTGTTGAATTTTGTTGAGCTTATTTGATGTGTCAAATATAACCTTAAAAACGTTGGCAGATTTATGAAAATGTAGAAAACCCTAAATATGTAACTTTGATGGCTATAATTAGTAAAAATTTAACTTGGACTTTTAAATTGGAATTAAGCATATTCTAAGCCTTAAATGTAACTTGTTATCATAAGTAAACCTAAAATGGGTTGATTCAGAATGTTACCCGAAAAGTTACTAATATTGGTATCTTAATCGGTAAACTTACTAATTATGGAAACCTGCTAAATATGGAAAATTACTAAATATGGAAAGTTATTAATTATGGAAATTTACTAAATTTGGAAAGTTTATAAAAATGAAAGGAAACCCTAAATATAAATAATTATAATATGAGATGGTTTCTAAAAAGCGAACGATCATTATTCGTGTAAATCCACGGAGGAAGAAGTAGCCTTTGGTTACTTATACATTTTGGTGATTGCTTACGGTTTGAGGTACATATATTCTTTCCCTTTTCAATAGGGATACTTTTGTACGTTCTGATCCTTTGATATGATCCCTTGCTATGATTCCCCTATGATGACCCTTTGTTTGCTTTCTGAATTGATTCGTATGCTATGATTCTTCAATATAATTCGTTTCATTATGACTTTGGTATGATATGTTATGATATGATTCTGTTGCCATGATTTGTACGCTTATGATTTGGGGTGATTTGGATATGATTATGATTTGTACGTTCTGCCCCTTTTGTTATGAGCTAACTAGTCATGGAGGTACCATGACCATGTCATTGATGGCACTAATGGCATGACACTATCTGGGGCGGTGTGATTAGTCCCCGACGTCCCTATTATGATTTGATTTGATTTGATATGATTTGTGATTTGTGGTGCCTTATTTGCATATGTATACATGCCTCGCGAACAGGGTACATATTGCCTTATGTATTTTCAGGGGGCGTATGGATGCATCCTAGGCTTATGATTTGATATGATATGATTTGATATGATTCGATATGATTTGATTTGGAAGATTTATATGGATTTGGCGTTTGGGCTGTACGTGCCTTACACCCCCTCACACACTTTGGTACTTGTGAGGTCTCCCCTCCCTAGACCTTTTTGTAAGTAGTGTCCTTCATGTGGCATGTAGGACAAATAAGATTATTTGCTCGTGGGCATCCTTCATTAGTGATTCATTATACTTCATTGGATTATGTATTTGTATGTTCGTTGTGTTCTTCATATGGCATGTTGAACACCTTTTGCTTTGGTATTTCATTTTGTTCTCTTCATGACCTGATCCTTTATGGTTTATGATCTCTCATTCACTTGGATTTGTTATCTTTTGCTCATTTGATACGTATGCCTTCATTCAGTTACTCGTTTGACCTTTTGTTCACTCATAATCCTTATCTAGTCCATCCAACAACTATGTGAGGTTATAGTTATTTGAATTTACTATGCTTTCATTCTATGTGGTTGCCAAACTTATGTTATTAGACTTTACTTCATATGTTTATAATGCTATGACATGAGTATGTGATTCTCTTGTTTATTATGTTGATGTATGACTACGTGATTTGCCTACTCTCCATGCTAATATATGATTACCTGAATTGTCTGTTGCCATGCTAGTATGAAATTATCCGATTACCATGTTAAGATTTGCTTATGTGATTTGTCTAGATGCCATGCTTGTATGTAAATATATGACTTAGCGGCATTTGATGATGTCCTTATATAATTACTTCTTAAGTTATAATTATCATTTAATGTACTATCTGCTAATTATTGATCTGCCATGATTACATTTATGCTTCCTTGCTGACAGAAATTGATTCGACTTATGTGTGTACCTGTAGAACTGTTTAGTTGCCATGTTATAATCTTCCTTAGTATTACTACTGATGATGCTACTCGGTATGATGACTGTACAGCTTTTGTTATTTACTGTCTTGAGAAATTGTCATACTTGAGCTATATTATGTGGTTTCCTACCTGCTTATAGAGTATAGTTTAGTTATATGTATTTGATTTGCTGTTTTGCTTGTTTTGCCATAACATGTTGTTAGTCGTTCCGCTGCTTGATATGCTCTCACAATATTTGGTTACATGTTTAATTATGATGTTTTCTTTCATCCTTTTATGTGATTCTTTGAATGCTTGAATATTTGTATGTGCTTGTATGTATTCGCGGATGTGTTGTTTGCTACGGGTTTCTTTGATTATGTTTTTGGTGGATATATGTTATGATGTTTTATGCAGGTTTCTCATTGATTCATTCCATTTCGTTCATTCGTTATGATTTCGTTGTCACCTTTTGATTCATTTGTACCTTTGTTATATTTAGCTTTTGATTTCTGTCATATCTGTTCACTGAGCTTTGTAAGCCCTCATCCGCCTTTTCTTTTTCTGTGGCGGCAGGTTCTAGTAGGGCTATGGGCAAGAGTGAGAGTTGAAACTTAGAAGACCTACCCTATTTTGATATTTCACTTAGTTATGGATTTATGTTTTAGATTTGTATTTCTTTTGTATTTCTATTTTTGATTTGTGGCTATATTTATCATTTTGGAGTTATGATGTTCATGACGTTATTTTATTTGTATGATAAGACTTCCGCTTGCGTTACTGTATGCTTTGTATGACACCATAATGTGACATTCTGACCCGTTTCGGGTTGGGGTGTTATAATTATGGTATCAGAGCTAAGGTTTTGTCTTGTTGACATTATGATTGACCTGTGAGGACTTGGGTAGACATTAGGCTTCCTTTGTTTCGATCTTTTCCGGTTCTTTTGATTTTTCGTTAAGATTTGACGTCGATATTCTTTTGTCTTCGCTGATTGACCTTCTTCTTTTCGCATTTGATTTTGTCTTTTTTTTATCTTCACACATTCGCTTGTCGATCGTTTAGATGGAGACTACTCGTAGAGTTGAAGATGGTGGTGCCGACCCTGAGTTGCTGCAACAGTTGCTGAATTTGAGGAGATCGTGAAGCGTGTCGCACCCGATCGTAATGTCACCGGAGACATCGTGATGTCAAAAGAGAATGGACGGAACAACCAAAGGAGCAAATACGGAGACAAGATTCAACTGGTGGACATTTGGAACCCATCAACCTTTCAACTTAGCCTACTATGTTGCCAAAAGGATGGCCGACATACCCACTCTAGGAACCACTGATCTTCCCTACAAGATGCTTCTCATCCGTCTATATAGAGCCTTTGCACCAATCCCACCAAATGCTAGAGGGTTATGTCTTGACTATTCTCTTGTTGACCATATCTTTGTACCATTAAGTGACAAACGGGTAGAAAAACAAAGTCCAAAGGAAAACATCTACAACCTCCAACTTCCTCATCATCATCCAATAGCTCGGAAGATGGACTTCCAAACTCTAAGCTCCCTTCTCTTGAGTACTATAAGAAACTTCCAGAAATTGAAAATCATTCGGAAGAGTTCAAGCAAACAAGAGGAATGTTTAAATGCATTGGAAGGTTTCTCACCAAGATCAACAAGAAATTGGATAAGAAATGAAGGTTTCATTAGTGTTTGTACAATGTTTCAAAACAATGATGTATGATGTATTTCACTATTCCTAGGATAATAACTTGTCATTTAACAATTATGTGAACTAACCCAATGCCTTGCAGGTGGATAACATTGTTATGTTATCAAATTTTCACACTTTTCATGCTTTAGTGAAATTTCTATCCATTGCATGATCTATACCCATTCATATGTATTTACATGTCTTATTGTTGTTTCTCTATCACAACTAATTTATTACACATGTTCCAGGAAAAATTACGGAATTTGAACTAGTTTACGAGGGTCAAAAATGCCCCCTGTGAACTTCCCAGACACCCACGGACGTGACGGAGCCAAAAATTTGGTTCCGCCGGTGTTAATTTTTGGCACCGCCAAAATTATGTAGACGGATTGGACGACACCAATTTTTGGGTTCCGCCCGTTATGAAAATTGGTGCCGCTAGTCATGCAGTTCACACTTTTATTTTTTGTTACTTTCCCACACTATTGATCACTCATTTTTTTGTTAGGCTCTTTTCACTTGTTATTACACACATTAGGATGTTTTTAGTTTACTTGCACCAAAAGGATAAGTATTTCCCACCAAAAATTAAAATTTCTTAAAAAACTACTTAAGGTACCTTTCTCTATAAAGGAAGGAACCCTTTAGTTGGTGTTGAACCTTAGACCTTGATAGATCTTATGAGCACTCGTAGATTGTTAGTTATGCTTATGTAATCACAAACACACTAAAAGACCGCCTCTATAACTTGTATTCTTTAGCGGAAATCAAACACAAGTAATAACACAAATAACTAAGAACACTTCGATCCTCTATGGATCTTTTAATTATATTAAAACTCTGTTTTTCCAACTCGTACATAACTCATACTATTGTGTTCCTTTTATACACAAGGAACCCTAACCCGTTTCCCAAGAAACGTATAAACATAAAACTAAATAAGATATACAATATAACTTCCTAATAAAGCTCATGCATATCCTAACAATTATAGAATATGCGGAATATCTATCTTCCTAATTAAGTCTTCAGCAGATTCCACAACTCTTCAGCAGAATCTTCAGCAGTAATCTCAGCATAATTCATACTTAGTAGAATTCCCAACAATCCTCCCCTAAACTGGAATTTGACTAGGTTAAGTTTCAGTTTCTTGATAGATCTTTAACACAACAAAATAAGAGGATTGTATTCAAACATCAGCAGCAAAGAACCAAAACAATTACATCTCTATGATGACAAAACTTTGAAACTCCGATCTTTGCAAAGAACAAATGACAAATGTACATCAAAACATATTAGTTTCATACTATTCTCATCACATCCGGTGTGTTAACTCGGGAGAGGTGAATCATTGAAAATAATGGATTTGATGTCTCTTTACAAATAGCCATTACTACCGTAGTAGCCATATGTTTAAACTATGGTACATCGATAACCATCTCGATTTATTAGCAAATCGCAACCATAAACGGATTTGAGATGTCTTTACCGTAGCCGCTTGCTCGTGACTAGTCAATTCGAGGGAAAGAATCACCTTTGGTGAATTGAGAACCCAATATGGTATTCCACCGCTTTACCACAAGCCATATACTCATGGGCTAGCCAATTCTTGGATTCCAAAAGAAATAAACCATGGTGAATTGATGACCATACAACCTCAAGAATTAAGCATGGGTGAGTTGCATACCCTATGATTTTGAGCAAACCATTACAGTATCAATGATTTGATGTGTCTTTACCAAAGTCGCACTTTGGACTAGCCAACTCTTTGACGCACACAAGGCACAGCTGGTGAGTCGATAACCATCAACAATATACAACAAACCTGCAAGAAAAATTAGACAAACAAATAATATACATAGATGATATTTTTTTTTACTAAGAATCAAATAAAACAAATATTACAAATAATACAGGATACCATAATCAAGATGATGCTTGATGTTGTAGAAGCTGAGTCTTAATCAATCCAACCAACTGTTCAGCATGTAGCTTATCATTCTAACTGGATCCGTGGAACTTCCAACTTCTTTCTAAGCATTCTTTCCATCAATGACATGCATAAAGGATAAAGCTTATCGAGAACATACACACAACAAATTTCACACTTTGTCTCCACCACATGCACACATGGCATGGGATAAAATCTCCAAGTCTCAACCTTCCACTTATGAGAATTCTTCCAAATAGAAAACCCTGCACTATCCGGAGATCGAGAGTCAAATGTAACTTGAAGATCACCCAACAAATATAAACCGAACCCCTGGTGAATGATTAGCATAATGCTTAGTAACAAGGCCATACAGAGTATTCAAATCTTGCCTATCCACCATATGAAATATTTCCTTCAAAAAGTTAAACTGCATAGAAGAATTATCTAGCCTAAAGATGGTGTTAAGTCATCCATCACCAAAGTCCAAGCAACAACACATCATGAGACCCTTCAAGAAAAGCATAAGCATCCTTCAGAATGAAAGTTGAATCGCAACCTTTAGATCCAAAGAACTACCCATGTGAGATTTCTTAACCCTAGAGGTATGTGTCCCAGCTGAACGCACAGATCTCCTTAGAGAAATGTGTCTCCGTTTAGACATCCTTTTCTTCCTCCTACCTGGTATATAAATCCCCATAGATACAGAAGATGGTACCTTCTCAGATTCATCAGGGACATCTTTAGCAGGAATGGAAGAGGTAGAAGTAGACGTAATTGGAACAACACCACGCAATACATACATTTTATCAAGCACCTCTCTGGCCCTCTTAGCTTTAGCAGCTGCTAGTTCAGCTTTCTTACCCAACTCTGCTCCTACTTTATCAACAGGTGCAATATGTGGAATAGAAGCAGGTATACCCTTTGCATCAGAAGACACAACAAGAGGTGCAGCAGAGTGAACCCTTTCAGTTGAATGTATAGCTTCAGTAGATACCTCAGAAGTAATAACAGGAGAACTCATCTTTGGTGTAACATCATCAAAAGAATCCACAATCTCAACTTTATTGGTTCTCTTTACCTTTGGAGTATCTACACTACCAGCAACCCTCTTCAAGTTAGAAGGTGGTGTAATCTGCTTCATAGTCTTATGATATATGCTATTCAACTCAGAATCAGATAAAGCCCAGACTTGCTTCTTTTTCAAACAAGACTGATAGAGAGTTGTACTTTGATTATACACCACAGTCCTCATGTATGCTTTCTTTTGAGCTTCAGTTGGTGGTCTTTCTCTTTTTGCTTTAGCTTTCTGTGCAGCAAGAGCTTTTCTTTGTGCAACTGCAGCTTGCATCCTTTGTTGTCCAAGAGCCATCATTTGAGCAGCAAAATTCTCACTATCAAAGTTTGCTCCTAAAATACTTTGTGCAAGAGTAGGATTGATGCGACTTGATGAGTATAAGCATCCCATTGCTCATCAAGAATCCGAGTGGATAGTTCATCGATTTCTTTGTCTCTCGTGAGGCAAATTGGTAGTAAACCGAGCTTCAAGTCGCTGAGCCAATGCATGACTCTTCTTCATATCTCGCACACTCGCCTAGCAATCTTGCTTGTTCTTGCCTTTCCTGCTCACTCACAAGATCTGAACCAAGCTCTTCATCAATCATTACACCTTTTGCTTTGTCAGCAGACTCCTTAGCAGAATCAACATGAGAAGTGTAACATATTGGATTTCACAAACACACTAGATCATAACCACAAGTAGGTGTATACAAGAGGTTTTAGAGAGAGAAAGAGTTAGAGGTTTGGGAACTTAGTGAGAGAAAATGAACATATTATTATGAGCTCCAACTCTCTACCTTGGGAGGTAGAGAGTATTTATAGTTCTTACATAAATAGCCACCCACGGTCGTGGATCGTGCATACAGCTGGTAAAGACCCGTCCGTCCTCCACGATGTTACTTAACTAAATACTACTTAAACATTAACTAATCTACGACTACGAGCTTAACGATTACATATACTGAGGTGACCGACTTTTAATAACTGGATTTACTAAATCCTAACAATCTCTCCCTAAGGAGGTCACCTCAAAAATACATAGAATACAAACAGATATTACAATTAGATTGTTCTTGATTTCTTGTGATTGTTCTTTGCTCAGAGCTCGTAGTCATTGATTCTTCATTATTGCATGTTTGGATAATCAATGTGGAGGTCTTTAACCGATCCACGGATAATGAGTTTTAAGCCGATCGAGATCATCACCAACATAAATCTCGACTCTTCCATTGTGGTGTTGGTATTATGTGATGTTGTGACATTTGGACCGACATGCTCACATTCGGATCATGATATATTCTCATCGAGTAGCGGAAGCTTTCGCTGATTCATGATATTGGCGCAGCAGTAGCGAAGCATGGAGTGAAAATATCGAGTCATTGATGCACCAATCATGATTTCTTAAGAAATGAATGTGTTGTGTGAGCACGTGGCTATGGATTGACCGCTTCATTCGATCACCGCAAACGCCCATGCGACTGCATACAACAATTAGCAATAAAGCGCGAAAGTGTCTTTGATCACTTTCGTTGAATCGAGGTACACGACCCACGGTTCCTCGCTGATCAAGACAAGTACCGCTGTTATCGTGTAGGATTCAAGAATCTCCTTGATGTGGTTTCGCAATTGCTCTAGTCGTTCTCAAACCGAACGTCTCAAAGAAGACAACACGGAGTGAGTGAACCAGCAAATTGAGATTCACTGATTGAAAAGAAGAGATTTGAAAAACAATCGTGTATTCGCTCAATAGAAATTGTTTTTGCAATACAACGAAGGTTTTAATTGAAATCAATTATCAATCATAAACACCTTTTATTTTGAAATATTTGTACATAGTCGATGAGCTAAAGAAAAGAGCTTTTAAGCACAACGACCGGTTTTTCAAAGGTATCCGCAATCCATAACTCGAACTGTGATTGATTCAAAAGATTGAATCACCCCATTGTTTCGCTCGCTTGTCACATGGTTGATCTATTGTATAGATCTCACATGCCACCCACCGTGAGCTTGTTTGATGTTGGCTCCGTAAGGCTTTCCATCTTCATTGTGAATATGTTTGAATATCACTCGATGTTCCGCAATACGACAAGGATAATGCGAGGACTCATAAGATATAATCTCTTTCCACATTGTGTGAAATGAGAGTCTTCATTGAAAGTGTCCTAATGAGATTTATTAATGATCTCGTGGCTCTAGACTCAATTGTGCATATTTTGGATCCTATTTCAAGACTAGGGAGAGGTCTCCTTCTTCAATATCAACAATCTCTAAGAGAAAGTCGATAGATTATGTCGGTTCCCCATGAGAATGAAACAAGTCCTTTAAGAGGAACTTGAGTGGTTTGGGAAGTTGAAGTGCAAGGCCACCGGGTCCATGATGTCTTGTCTTCAATACCGATGTTACCTTGGTAACCACCAAGAGTATATGAATTGAACCCGTATTCCGCCTCTAAGGTTGAATAATTGGAGGGCTATTTATTTTCACCCTTTTCTCATTCAATTCTTTTTATTCTTCAACCCTTCAAGGCTTATCGAGACTTCATAACTAGAACCTTGTTGGGTTTATTCCAAGACTAGCTCGGCCTTAGTCCGCACTCTTCCCATATCTCATTTTTCTCCTTTTATCATCATACCTAAGGACTTCTACACTAACTAGTGGATTGTCCCTGGGTAGATCCTCCTGCTCGGCGGATCATGGGAACGAATACCTAACCTAACCATCCTTATATCACCATACATAAAGTAAATTTGGTCACCTATTTGGTATTGTTTATCCGCCGCTGAAACCAATTGAAAACCATTTGAAGATCAATCCGATACTTGTGATACAAAGCATTTTGTACTTGAATTGTTTTTGATATTTTAGAACAAGAGCTCCCTCAACATGTGCTTCGTATTTGAAATTGTTTTAGCACACGGAGGCAAGAGGAAGAATTAACTTCTTTGATTTCCATTTTCTAAAGATATCAACATCACTTCCCGGATCAAATCAAGTAGATAAAGCATTTTGGGAAGAATGAGGTTTTCAAAATTTTGCTCCCTCAATATGTGCCTCGAGGTTTGAAAGAGTTTTGCACATACTAGAGGAACCCGCACTTAGAGACAAATCAATCACGCTTTAATTCTTTAAGGTTTAAAATTGCTCCCTCAACATGTGCATGGAAAATTTGAAATCGCTTGGCACATGTGGGAAGAAAGCTTGCTAAATACTTATGAAACCATTTATCTAATTATCGCCTAAATCCAATTTAAATCACAAATTCTCCCGATCACAATTATCAAATCATTTGAGATTTGTGATCTCAGAGATTTAAATTGATTTTGAAAGCTTTAAGGAGAATTGTGACTTGATTATGAAATCGTTTAACCGAAAAGGATCGGATTTTGAGACTTTAAACTCCATTGATTAAACATGCATGATTATCTTTTGAAAACAATTGTATGACAAATAACTTTTGATTTAATTGAAATCATTCTCCCCTCAATCAATGACATAAGTTGTTGATTGAGAGATAGATATTTTTGACAAACGATGAGTCCAGATGATTTTCAAAAATAGAGTCCGAGTTATTTTTCAAAGCAATTGGGTTTCATTAGATAGTAAGTAATTGTTTATAGAATCAGAGCATGAGTTTTGAAAAACAAGATAAAGCATGGCTCTATTATTTCTTTGAAAAGAGGGTTATTGCCTGAAACGACAATAAACCATTGTTTCACTTTCTCCCAAAAATATTTTTTGATTTTTTTTAAATATTCGAACAACATCTAAAGTCCCGTGTCATTCTTTGAATGACAGCACAAAGACCGTAGATATTATCGAATCGAGGAAAACATGACAAAAAAGACAATATTTTTGGAATTTTCAAGATTTTTCAATTTTATGGATTTTAAAAGTTTTATATTTTTCTATTTGCTTTTGAAGGTTTTGAAATTTTGTATTTTGTTTTTCAATAACTATTTACAAGAGATAGATGAAGGAAAACCTCTTACCCTCTTCTTCCTCTTGAAGACGCTTTGAGTGTTTCGGTTGAAGACTCTTTAGACCAAGTCGTGGAGGATAAACTCAAACGCTCTCTAGAAGAGCTTTGGTGAAGATGTTTGCTAACCGGTATTCATCCTCACAAAATAAAGTTCCACCACACCGCTTTCTACTTGCTCCCGATGAAATGATGTCGAATGTCAATGTGCTTTGCTCTTGAGTGTTGTACGTTGTTGCATGAGAGAGCAATAGAACTTTATTATCACAATACAGAGGAATTTTGTTGAATTCAAAGCCATAGTCGATAATCGAGATCTCATCCATAGGATTTGAGCACAACAAGATGACATGGCTATGTATTCACCTCTCAGAGGAAATAGAAGTACTCATTTACTTTTTGAAGACCACTCACAAGCTTATCACCAAAAATCGAGCACCTCCGCACGCATTTCGTCAGGTATCTTGACATCCCGCATGATCAAGATCTCAGATAGGTCGTTAGTGACATACCGTGTCCTTCGGTACCAAAGTCCCATATTGATGGTTCCTTGAGATACAGAAGACCCGCTTAACCTCTTCAAGGTGCTTTTGGTAGGCTTAGCCTTGTATCTAGCACACATGCAAACAACGAACAAGATGTCTCGTCTACTAGTCGTGAGGTACATCGTGATCCAATCATACTACGATATTTCATTTGGTCTACCATGATCCCCGAGTGGTCCTCATCTAGTTTAGTACGCTCTATCATGGGAGTGTCAACAGGTCACTAGAATCAAATCCAAATTTCTTTAAAATCTCATTTGCATATTTAGATTGATTTATAAAATGCCTCCGGACTTTGTGAAATTTGTAATCCCAAGAAAATGACATTTGTCCCATCATTGACATTTGAAATTTAGAACCCATTTCATATGAAAACGGTCACACTCATTGGGGTCACGAGGCAAAGATGATATCATCAACATATATTTGAACGTGAATTAAATGTTTGTCGACTTCGGTGAACAATGTCGGATCAACTGCTCCTTTGTCAATCCAGAGATAGAAGAAACTTTGGTAGCGATCATACCATGCCCTAGAGCTTGCTTTAAATCGTAAGAGCCTTCTTCAAACGATAAACGTGAGTAGGATGCTCGATTCACAAAGCCTTCAGTTGGCCGACGAGACGACTTCTTTAAGATCTCTGCTTAGAAACGCCGCCTTAACATCCATCCGATAGACTACCATGTTCTTACTTGCAGATTAGCCAAGAAGTTTCGATTGCCTCGACACGAGAAACAGAGCAAATGATTCTTCAAAGTCAATACCTCCTCTTAACGGTATCCTTTTGCAACCAATCGAGCCTTGTTCTTTAAAACATCACCATGCTCATCAAGTTTTACTTTGAAGATCCATTTTAGAGCAATGATCATAGCACAACCTAGAGAAGGTACTAATTCCATACATCAAGTCGATCAAACTCATGAATTTCTTCTTGCATGGCATTGAACCAAATTGCCTTCATTCATAGCGGTTTTAACATCTTTGGTTCGATCTTAGAGAGTACGGAGTTGAAGAAGCACCATAAGGCATCGCTGCAAGTTGTTTCGTGTTGATACAGACGAGAGGGTTTCCAATGATGTTGTCCAATGGATGATCATGTGTCCATTTTCCGAGGTGTTCATGTGGTCGTTGTTGAGGAACCAAGTAGCAGAGTCGATATCTCCCGATGAAGATGGTTCTCTAATGATTCAGAGCAAATATGTTTTCGAATGGAGCATCTTCGTGGAGTAGCAAAGGGATTAACTTCATCATGGGTGCGTAAACAATTCCATGATGTACATTCGATGATTGATGATTTGTTGATGAGACAGAGTGATCGCAGCAGCGCGCTTCTTGACTTAATGATATTGAGACCAAGGATTTACTTCATTCACAGGATAGAGCACTGCTGATGGAATTGACATTTCATCAAGATTCGGTTCATAGTGTTCATCAAACATTGGATCAAACAATTTATTTAAATCATCTTCTCATGGAGGTACATATGGAGTTGCCGGAGAGGTATTAGAAACAAGAGTAGAACCGATAGGACTACTTGATAAAGGTTGAGATGCGGGTCCGTAACTAAATTGTCCCGGAGCCATTTGACCGGTCACCATCGAACGTAACGTGAATTGTTTCCATGATATTTGGGTTCTCTTGTTGTAGATTCGTATCCTTTTCTGCTTGGTGCATAACCTACAAATACTCCAATGTCCGCTTTAGCTCTTAATTTACCTAAATCTTGACCATCATTTGTTGGATAGCACAAAGCACCAAACACACAAAGGTAGGAAAGATCAAGTTTTCGCTTATGGACAATTTCATATGGAGTTTTTCCATGAGAGGTGTGAATAAGGAACGATTTTGGGTGTAGCAAGCGGGCAATGGTTTCACCCATAGAAACATCGTAACCTTTGAATAAATTAGCATTGTTCTTGCGGCTTCCACAAGAGTTTGATTTTGTCTTTCAACTACACCGCTCGTTGAGGAGTTCGTGGAACACTTCTTTGATGACCGATTCCAACACTTTCATAAACCGAATTAAGTCTTTGTTGACAAACTCGTGCCATTGTCTTTTCGAACAATTCTAACAAGATTGTTGAGTCGAACTCAAGTCGCTTTGATAAGTTTGATGATGACATCCGAGTTTCATCCTTTGTCCTCAAAAACTTTACCCAAGTAAATCGAGAGTAGTCATCAACAACTACTAGAATGTATTTCTTCCCATTTATCGCTTGCACTCTCATTGGTCCGCACATATCCATATGAAGGGTATGAGGAACTCCCATTATCGAGTTTGTGGGTTTTGGTTTGTGGGCATATTTCGTGCTTTTTCCCAACCGCAAGTCGAACAAAGATGATCTTTTCATATTTCAACTGGTAAGCCTCGACAAGATCCTTTCTCGAAAGGTTATTAATGGTACCAAGTTCAAGTGATTGAGACGACGATGCCATAACCATGACTTTGTTTTGAAGCCTTTGACAAAGGTGATTGGAGAAGACTTCATCATGTCTTCGATAGAAATGGTGTATAGGTTAGAACCACGAGTACCTCTTAATAATTCCACACCATCAAGTTCTCTAACGAAAAAGTATGCTTTCTAAAAGCCACTTCTAGATCGGAATCATAGAATTGACCAACAGAGAACAAGTTATGACTAAGACCTTCCACATAATATACCCCGAAATTACACTTTACCAACCACATAATCTCCATAACCCATAATAGCACCAAATGATCATTTTCAATCTCACGCTCCGATGAATTTACTCACAAGTTCATGAGCCGCGACCGGTCTCCAAATATATGCTTGGAACAAACCGAGTCCAGTACCACGTAATCGATTTGAATGATCTCGCAGCTGAACATGCATAAGAATGGATAATCGGATAATTGGGATCCCCATGAAAGAATGGGTTCCATTTGGTTAGTAATGTTGATTGGAACACCCACATCGTAAATAGAAGCAATGGAATCATTAGAAATAGATGCGTGCTAGTGTCCATATTTGACCTATTCAAAGTATGTTCACTTCTTAAGGGAATAGTTCTACCAAGAGGCATCCATTTTCTAGTGGGCATTGACTTAGCAAATTTAGGGCAAAACTCATTAACCTTACGCCCAAGAGGTATCCATTGATAACCTATATTACTAAATTTCCTTCCCGGTTTCCACTGCTTTCTAACTTTCTTTTGCCTTTGCCTTTTGCCTTCTTAGTTTGAATTTTAACATTAACAATTTTAAGTGAGCATTTAACAACATTAGACAAATCATTCACACCACATTCATGATTAGTAATGTAATTTAAGCAATCATCAAGACATGGTTTACAGATAGTAGCGTAATCAATTAATTACAAGACGCTTATCGCTAATACTAGAATCAACACGATTCGCCTTATTCAAATTCTCCCTAAGGTGATCTTCTACTTTCTTCCACCGAGCATTCCTAGCATGCAAGGTCCTATCATTCTTTGTGTTGCCTTAAGGCTTTGACCCGCTTGCTTTGGTGTCACTTACCCCTGTAGAGGAATTGGAACATTAGTTGGTTTTGCTACTTTTGCATTCCTGAACTAGAAGTGCAGGGAGCTGAACTACTTGAAGGCACATTAGTGTTCACTTTCTTAAAACTGGGCATAGAATGGTTTGTATGCTTGGCACTAGGCATAGAACAAGGCATCACAACTTTTCCTTTTGCACCTAAGGATTTAGGACATGTTGCTATTAAACATTCTAACAGCTCTTGAGATCGTTTGGCTTGAATGCACGCAAACCTGATTTCACTGTCAAGAGGCTTATTTATAAAATCCTCTTCCATAATATCACGGAGACATTCCAGACTATCCTTAAGGTGAGCACAATAGTTGTGAAACACAGGTTCATTATTCCTAAGATGAGGAGGAATATATTTAACAGTCACAATATATTTGCAGTCTGAGGATGATCTTGATGCAACATTATTATTAAAGACAAGTGGCGTTTCCCTTTTTCCTGTCTCCTCAGATTCTCAATTTTTTTGTAAAGAAGTTATTTTTTCGTTGTTTTTGTCACGAGTGACTTTCATTGAATCATATAACTCTTTAAAGTGTCGCTCAACCTTTTCATTTTCTTCTAGAAAACTCTCGCTTTTCCTTTGTAAAGCATTTACTAAGTTTTGAAGATGAAGAGTTTGAGAATACCGAGAATCTAAAGGAGGAGGCATTTAGAGCCAAATACATTGTTCTTTTCACTCTTTAATTGAGAAATTGGGCTTTCAATTTTCCGATCGTGTTACAATGAGCTTGAATCTGCTCATCACGCTTATTTATCCGAAAACTCGCATCAAACTCGAGCATCCAAGATGTCTTGATATTTGAGGTTTTGACATTTTCTTTAAGATGTTGATATTTTAGTTGTAAATTAAAATGTTCAACTTCTAGTTTAGAAAGATGTTTTACCAAATTATCATGATCATCCGATCAATTTTCTCATTTAGTTTAGAATTATTCTTTTCAAGCTCAATGACACGATCATGGAGACTTTCGAGCAATGATAATTCATGAAATTGAGAAGCATTAATGGAACAATTCATAGCAAGCAGTAAACACATCTTGAGTGATACATTCGTAAATAAGATTCTCATTCAATGTATGCAAGTTCTTCCTCTCAATCTCATTATATTTTAACTCTCGCTCATAGTCACTAACCTCAACTATCATTGCATCAAATTCCTTTTCCATTTCTTTAATATCTAAATCCATCCCTTTTAAGACTCTCAAATTGATCTTTTAGTTGTTTAAAGAAAGGCATGACCTCGCTTAAATAGCATTCTTTAGTTTGCTCAAACCCCTTTCCCTTCGCTATACCAAGGTGTGATCCTTTTCTTGCAAGTTTTCTCAAAATCAACAAATAATTGAAAGATAACATATTGACCGATTAAGGTCTTGCTTTTAGTGGCAATAGTTCTAGGACTAGATGCATTGGTGTATTAGGAGGATACACGCTTGTCAAGGCATTTTCCTAAAGGGGGTTTGTTACAACAAGATTCTCTCGCTTTTGCTTATCTAAATCCTTTTCTAGAACACTTGTTCGGTGTTAACAACGCTTGAGGCTTAAACATGTTCAAGGAAATCCAATTTTCCTTTTGTAGTCATGAGGTCTCGATAATTATGTTTTCTCTTTACATGTAGGATTGTTGAGTTTCTTATCCATTTTCTCCTAGTGACCTCATCCGATTTCTTATCTTCCTTAGTGCACTCAATGCAACTAGGTTTCGCCTAGGTTTAAGGATTTCATTGCCATCATAAATTACCTTATGAGCGCTTCTAGCCTTTTAATGACCTCTGGATTTGGTTCCTCAACAAAGGGAATGCTATGCTTATTGCTTAAGACTCTATGCTTAGTGATCAAGTGAGCAATCTGAATGGTGTTCCTTGTACGCATAACTTATTTTCAAGTTTGTTTTTCAAAGTTTTTAGATTGGAAAATCATTCAAAAGTTTTGATTCCTTAGCATTGAATTCTAGCTTAAGCATTTTCACATTTTCTTGAAGTTCTTGTTTTGCTTAGCGCTTTAGAAAGCTTTTCTTGTAAGGAGTTTAACTCTATTTTAATACTTCTTCTAAAATTACTTTTTCTAATAATTGTACGCATTTGGTCATCCATTTCGCCACAGTGGTTAACTCAAACTTAGCACGTTGTTCATAATTAGCAACACGCTCTTTATAGGCATTTAGTTCGAGACAACAGAATCATCGGGGGTACATGCAAGTATTCATCAAGAACATAGTCATCATTGATCGCGAAGATGCATTACTTGGTACACCTCACTTTCACTTTGCTTCACATATTGATCATATGGGACAATATTGCTATTACCCTCATCATCAATATCTCGATTCATAAGTCTCAAGAGATTGTACTTCATTATGCATCTTTCGCCCATCAAAATCATCATACATTTTTAATACCTCAAATGATTTTGTCTTTGGATGGACCAACTTGTTGTGGTGGAGAGATCTTTGGAGAAACCATAGGTGAGATGCTAGCCATGAAGATTGTTTGGGCGTGAGGTTCATCATCGACATCGAGTCAAATGCATCACACCGCCTACTTGAAAGGCATTCGATGATTGTGACCTATTTCCTAATTGGTTGCTCATCTACATCCGCATCATATGTCTTGGCATTCCTTCAAAGAAGAAAAATAACTCTTCTTCATCCAAAGTCGCTCCATTATCCCGAGCTTGCACAAGCAACATCTTATCCTCAAGTACTCGACATTCTGAGGGCGTTTTGGCGAAGTGTAGTTCCTTGCAATATGTCCTCACCACCACGCTTGTAGCATTTGATTGGCTTTGCTTGTCCTTGATTTCCAATCCTTCCCGATTCGATTTCCTACATATCCTCTACCAACTCCACCTCTTCCTTGTTCGTATCGCTTTCTTGAACCGGCCGCACCATAACCTTCCCATCTCGATAAAGGGCTTGATTGTGTGGATTGGATGTCGCTCGAGGTTGTTGTTGGTGTGTGGAGAGAGTTTATGTTTTGACTAATCATGAGAGCCAGCTTGATTAATGAAGTGTCCCATGCCCGCATCAAGATCGCCTTGTTTGAACATTGGATCGGAATGAGTTAGTGATTACCATTACCCATGGGTATAACTTGAGAAGCTTTGGTGGTAATTCCAACATTTGTGTAAAAGGCGGTTGAATCATTTGATGAGCTTGTCTCTCCTCGTTGGTTTTGAACCGATCAATAATTTTTTTTCAAACATGGCATGTCTCTTTCTCAAGAAGGAAGGCATAAAGTTGCTCATAGTTTGTATTCTTCAATCCTTTGGTTAGCTTCACAAAGGTGACAAACTTGTGCCATTCGGGATTCATGTTGTTCACAAATTTTGAGTTCAAATGAATGTTTGGCATGGTCATTTTGATGTTCCTCATGTCATTCACAAGTTTATGGAATCTCACGTAGTACTCATAGACACTCTCATCGTGTTTCATCTTGAAGTGTTCAAATTCATCATACGCTTGTGATTCTCTGTCTTCAATAGTTAATTCGAACCCGAGAGGAGCATCTTGACATTATCCTACACCGCCTTGGCTTCGTGTTGTGATTGATAAGCTTGTAGATGTCTTTGAAGACCTTGAAGTATAATGTTAAAGCCCGATATCAAGATCAAATCTCTTTTTCTCCTTATCATTGAGCTCATCATATGTCTTTGGTCCGCTCATTCCATAGATCATTGTTCCATCTTCACCGTATCAATTAAGTCTCTAGTAGTCTCAATCGATAAGGTCCTTCATCAATGGATTTGAGAATGTTTACCCCATTTTCCTTTCCAAGACAAGATAACTGATTCATTGTGACCAAGAGTCGAGTCGGGCTCATCAAGCATGGGTGGATTTAGTATCTAAACCAGATGCTTGAACATCTTCAAAGAATAAAGGAGATGATTGTAGGTACGCTGGTAGACATGTTAACAGATTACACGGGATTTTATAACTCTATGATTAAACCGGAAATAGATTCTTTCACGGATTTTACTAAATCAAGAGAAACCAGACATAAACCAAAATCAACCAAGTCGCTACGAGTTCTTGAACCAAGTCGCTAATCACCAAGTCGCTATAACAAGTCGCTAGTGCACCAAGTCGCTACATACGTCAAGTCGCTAATGAGCAACTCGCTACGGTCCAAGTCGCTAACACCAAGTCGCTAAGCACCAAGTCGCTAAGCAAATAAGTCGCTAAAGAGCAACTCGCTAAGGTCCAAGTCGCTAACACCAAGTCACTAAGAATCTTAAGTACAAGTCGCTAACAAAGTTGAAAGCAAGTCGCTACCTTCACCAAGTCGCTAGTCAGTAGTGGAGAATCCACTGTTGTACTATTTGTCGCTTGTCTCAATAGACAAGTTGCTACCAAAAAGCACTACAACTCGCTACCTTTTTCTGAAGCAAGTCGCTATGATGAAATTCACTACGAGAACCAAGTCGCTACCAAGAAAAAACTTCTAAAACACACTTTTCAATCCAAAACAAGCTCAACCACAGTGATTCAAGCTTACCAAATCAAAACCCAAGCATATACAATGATTCTAAACACAAAAGTACACCCAAAATTCAAACTTTAACACTAGAAATTAACCAAATGATGCAAAAACCACTAAACTTTTTCAAACTCAAAAACCATCTAAAAACAACTAGAAATCCAAGTATATGTAAGAGATGATCAAACCATGGCTCTTGATACCATTTGTAACATATTGGATTTCATAAACACACTAGATCATAACCACAAGTAGGCGTATACAAGAGGTTTTAGAGAGAAAGAGTTAGAGGTTTGGGAACTTAGTGAGAGAAAATGAACATATTATTATGAGCTCAACTCTCTACCTTGGGAGGTAGAGAGTATCTATAGTTCTTACATAAATCGCCACCCACGGGTCAGGATCGTGCATACAAAGTGTTAATACAAATAAGCCATAAAACGCTTATTTATATTTTACGATCTTCTAATGTTTTGTCGATAACAAAAGTAAAATCATATTAACGAAATAAATAAAATACGTAAATGGTTTGAACTAATAGTTTTCTAACACACTTACGCATACACATAAAACACTATAACAAGATTAAGTGATTTTATATTTTAGATACACATGTACAACAACTAGTGTTTACATATTGGCTTAACAAGTTTAAGTAACTCTATGAGTTAGATACATATGTACAACAACTAGTGTTTACATATTGGGTTAATACATACTTATATTAAGTACACTAAAATGGGTAAAAACAAGGTATATACTAAAATGGGTAAAAGCAAGTATATACTAAATAGATAAAAACTAGCAAATGGTTTTTGACCCATAACCCATGGTTTTATATATACCACTTACACAAGTTCAATGTATCCTTAAGGTACATTGTATCTAGATTGAAAACCATGGATCAACCCATAACCCAAAATACCCATGGGCAAAGAGGAGCGGACCACGGATCCCTAGCTTTGTGCTAGCCGGATCCCAAGTGGAAGGGATCCGTGGGATCCGGGGAAACAGTAGAGAATTTCCTCTATAAATAGAGAGCCATTTCTTCCTTTCTAATTATCCCTTTACACACATACTTCCCCCAAGTATTCTAACCCTCTAACCTTAGATCCAAGAGATCTATGTAGCTTTTCTCTTTTGTTTTTGTGTGATCTTGTAGATTCCTCTTAAAGGAAAGATCACCACATCTTGAAGACGTGCAAGTTCAAGTCCATGAGTTGCCATGCTTCGTCATCATCAAGACAACGAAGGTTCTCTTGTTGATAGTTCCTCCTTTCTCCATAGATGTTGGGTTGAAGGCATTAGTGAAGAATGCCGAAAGTGTCAAGATGAAAGCATTAGTGAAAGATGCTAATCATCCGCCAAAGCATTAGTGAAGAATGCTTAAGGTGTCAAGACGAAGGCATTAGTGAAGGATGCCAAGCGTTGTGTCAAAGGCATTAGTGAAGGATGCCTAAGAATCAAATCGAGTAGCATTTGGGAAGAATGTTTAGGTCGATAATCGATGAGGTGCATCGTTATACATATAAGTGTTTATTTATTCACAAGGATGGTGATATCCTTGATGGTGTTGTAACAAGGAGTAGATCTCCTTGATAATAGGTGTTGTGTCGTGAAGGGTAGTAGTTCCTCCATAATGGAACTAGGTGCTTAGCCTAGTACCTAATAAAGGGTAGGCGACGCCAGATAGGATTAGTTCTCCTAAGGTGTGAAAGAACTCGGTGGTTAGCCTAGCACCGTATAAAGGGTAGGCGACGTTGTGTTAGGTGTGGTTCGCCTTGGTGTGAAAGAACTCAAGATTTAGCTTTGTGCCGAAAAAGGTTAGCGACGCTTGTGAAGGCTTCTCCGCCATAAGGAGTTGGTGTAGTGTTTACGAACTCTCGAGTAGGTGACTCGGGGAGTGGAGTAGGCAAGGAAGGTGTCCTTGTAGCCGAACCACTATAAATACTTGTGTCGTGGTGATGTGCTTCTTACTCTTTATCTTTCATTTACACGCTTATATATCTATCTATCAACGTCCAACATAAACAACCAAATAGATTGACATAAGTCGATCTAAATATTTAAAAGGAAGTTTTAAATTGGTAAAACTATTCAACCCCCCCTTCTAGTTTTCCACACAGTGGGTAAAGACCCGTCCGTCCTCCACGGTGTTACTTAACTAAATACTACTTAAACATTAACTAATCTACGATCACGAGCTTAACGATTACATATACTTGAGGTGACCGACTTTTAATAACCGGATTTACTAAATCCTAACAAGAAGTATCAACAATAGGAACTTCAAGAAACACCCAAGTTAGCATCAAGAAACATGTTGAGATGATCTTCAACAGTGTAGAAAAGACATCAAGATTAGGATCCAGATTAAAACTTCTTCCAAGAAGAAATACTTCATGATCATCTCAAAGGTGTAGGACATGATGGTTCCGCATGTATGTATCTTGACCATGCGCAGAACCAACATCCACCATATGTGCATCATCAATATTGTCTTCAGAGTTGTAACGCTTTCAACACTTGGTTCCTTTGAAGCTTCATGGAATCCTTGTTTAAATACTTTCTTCTCCTTCTTCTAGTAAACCTAATAGGTTCCTTGTTCTTTGAAGATTCAAAGAACAATCGGTAAAGGAACATGAGTCTTTTGAGCCACATCACCAAAATTTCAAGTGAACCAAACCGAGTATCCTCTTGCTCCTCATCGAAGAAACCAAAACCTCCTTTGCTACTTTTCCCAAGTTGTTCCTCTAAATCCTTAACCTTTCTTCAATCCCACAATCTCACCACCAAGTGTAGATTTAGTCTCAAGAAGCTCATTTTGAGATCAACAACCTCCGCACATAATTGCTCACTAGAGCATATATAGATGTAAGTGTAATAGGTCCTCGCCCACCAAAGCAGACACTCTGGTAATGGAGCTTCATTAGACCTTTCAGAGAAATATGGACATGCTCAATGATAAGAGAGCCTTCATCAAATGGCTCCCTAACCGGACTTGGTGTGGCTACCTATTAAGCTCATGCTCAAACTCATCAAGAGTATCATGAGTAGGTGGTGGACTTGGATTAGGTCTAGGTGAAGGTGTAGGTGGAGGTTGGTCGAGAAACATGTGATGCTTCAAAGAAGAGTAAGGACCCTCATCAATGGCAACCGATGGGTTACCATCAAGAACAACATTGGTAGAGGGTGGATCACCAACAACATTACCCTCATCAAGACCTTTCATTGCCTTGAAGCAACAAAGTCGCTAGCAAAGGATGATGTTCCCTCATAATGAGTTTTCATTGAAGCAAACAGTTTAGCGCTAAAGCTCCTAAGGACAAAAGACTTGGACTGGGTTGTAGTGTCTAAAATCATTTGCAAAAACCTAGGTACATTAAAACTTATGCTTTTTCCTTTGAATATTTTCAACCATATTATCAAAAATATACCTAGAAAAGTTATAAGTTAACCCCAAGAAAGACATACAATACCACATCCCGCTTGAGTAGAAAATTAATCCCATCCTCCCGATTTATTGCTTATGCATTGAAGCAATGTGTACCAAAACCTCCACATAGGGCAAAGCCGATTCTTGAACCATATATCCGTCCTCGTACTGGTATCCAATAGCTCTTAGCCCAGAAGTATCTCCACGGAATTAGAGTGATAAACCCCATTAACATCGCCCAAACGAAGTCGTCTCCTTATCAACTCCTCCGTCACAACATACTCTGTTCCATCAATCATAGCAACAATCTCTGTGTCACTCCGTTTCATAGCAGATGCCCAAAATTGTGTAACCAATGATTCATATATCACATTCGGAGAGTGCGTTAAAGCATAATGAATCTTGGATCGCTTCAAGAACTCCACCATTGGTTCATATAGTTCATGACCCTTTGCTTTTCCCAGAAAAGCAACTTTGTTATGATCTTTCTTAAATTGAAGCGCCATGAGAAATTGTGATAATGGGTTATGATTCATGCAACTAAAAGTGTGTTTACTTTGAGTGAAGAGGGAATCAGTTAATTTTAGGCGAAGATATGCGAAGAAGGTATTAGTAGAAGTTACCCAATTGATGGTCAAAATATCGTAATGTTGTTGACCATATCCGACGGTAAAGCAACTCCAACCAAATTTAAAATAACACTTCAACAGTAGTAGTATGGTCAATCATCAAGGAGGTCAATCAGCAGAAACAACTCAAGTGGTTAAGAATCTTCAATAAATATCTTTGAGTTTTACTGTGCCACCCAACTCGCATTAAATTTCATTAAGCCTTGAATCCGCCTATAAGATAGTCCCAATGCACATTTAACACACATTAATTAACCCCAATTATCTTCACAAATCCTAATTTCTCCAAAAGTTCCTCAATCATCTACAATAGCCATGGTTACCAAACCAGAAGTAATAAATCTCACTTCCTCATCGTCATCATCATCATCCAGTGAAGATTCACACCCATTATTTCGCTACCCCCATCAAGATGAACCTCGACCATCAAAATCCCCTTTTTTTCCTTCTTCTGAAGATGATAGTGTGGTGAATCCAAGTGATTCATCTAGGGGTTCTGATGACTCCACAGAGCGTCTAGAGCCACTCTTCAACAAGAACATGACATCACACCCCCAACCTTCACAACCTCAACCTCAACCAAGGCCACGTGCCAGAGCTCTTCATGCGCCATGTTTTAGTGCTTCATCTCATATCGGTAAAGGAAAGGGCAAAAGGAAGATGGAGTGATGCTTTATGGTGGAACGAGTAGATGGAACAACTGAAGATTTTTCTTATCACAAATCCATCTACCATATCCACCAGCTTCATCTTCGTTTTCATCAATCCATCCTTCCCATTTTTATCTTCAGCTTCTTCGTCGTACTGGTCATGTATCCACCAGCTTTTGTAATAGACGATAGGAACTAGTATAGGTTTGGTAGATCTTGTATAGAAATGGTCTTGTATTTTCATTTGAAGTTGATTGTAAGCTGTAAGCTGTAAACTGCAATTTCTTGAATGAATGAACAATTTAACTTCGATTTTCTTTTAGCGTAAACAATTAGATCACTTCAAGATTTCTTCAAGAGAAACAAGCTTTAAGCTTACTTGACCATATTCCAATTAACCAAACTTGGTGAACTTCAACTTATAGATGCATACCGCAAAATGTATACGAGAAACACACAAACCAAACCAAGACAAACAAAACTCAAAGAACATTAGCTGGTTAGTGTTAGCAATCAAAAATATAAACAATAATTTCCAAAGTTTACAACAAGAATCCTCCCCTGAGGCATATGCGTCCCCTGAGGCCTATGCCTCCCCTCAAACTTTGTAGTCAAGGGTTAAGCATCCCAATATTGACAACTAGGTGTTGAAACCTAGGTCCATCAAACGCTTTAGTCAATAAATCGCCACATTATCATCGCAGAATCTTAACCACTTTTATCAAATGTTTTCATATGCATCTCTTATAAAGTGGTGCCCGATTTCAATGTGTTTAGTTCTACTGTGAAAACCGGATTTTAACAATGCATATGGTACTTTGATTATCAATAAAATTGTTGTGTTCATGAAGGTAAACCCATAATCCAACAATTGATTCTCGTATCCATAGTACCGACCACAACAATCAAGCAAAGAACATACTCGCTTCAAGAGATGAGGTAGCCACAATAGTTTATTTCTTGCACCGCCAAGAAATCAATCTCTTACCAAGGAATTGAAACCTCCAAATATGGATCTCCTATCCAGATTTGCACCAAAGATAATCACTATCACTATATGCTTCCAACTTAAAAGGAGACTCTTTGGGTACCAAAGACCTAAATGGGTTGGCCTTTAGGTACTTAAAGATCTTTTGATCGCATTCGATGGGAAACAAGTGGAGTGACTTGATGTCTAAAACAAACACTCACAAAGAAAGGTAATATCGTGCCTAGAAGTCGTTAAATACATCAATGAACCAATCATAGATCTCAGATAAGTGAACATTTACAACTAGATCTCGGTTTAATGTTGTTCTTAGGTTTTGAGCTTCATAAGGTGTAGTGGCGCTCGACATTCTCCATACCAAACTTCTTCAAAATATCCTCACATATTTATCCCGATCGATAAAAATACCATCGTGTTTTTGCCGAACTTGAGACCCAAAAAGAATGTAAGCTCCCCATAGCACTCATCCAAACTCTCCTTCATCGCCTCCTCAAACTCCCCGCACCAAGCTTCTTTAGTGGAGCCAAATATAATGTCATCCACATAAACTTGCACAAGTATGATATCTCGTGGAATTCTTCTTTAGGAAAAGTGTTTTGTCAATGGCACCCTTCTATAACCATGCTTCAAATAGAATGTCGAAAGCCGAGCATACCATGCTCTGGTGCCCGATGTTGTCCATAGAGAGCTTTTACAACCTTGTAAACATGTTTTGATGATCCGGTCTTCAAACTTTGGGTTGAGTGACATAAACCTCTCTTCTATTTCACCATACGTAAAAGCACCTTTGACATCCATTTGATATACCATAAACCCCATGTAGGATGCATAGGCCAAGAATATTCGAATGGCCTCAACTCTAGAAACAGTGTAAACACTTCATCATAATCAATTCCTTCCTCTTGCCTCGAACCCCGAGCCACTAATCTTGCTTTGTTTTTAATCACAACCCCTTGCATCTCTTTTATTCTTCAAAATCCATTTTGTCCCAATAGCATACTTACCATCGTGTAGTGGTACCAAGATCCAAACCTCACGATTTTTGAATTGTTGCATCTCTTCTTGCATTGCTTCAAGCCAACTTGAGTCTTCAAGAGCTTGAGTAACACTGGTTGGTTCCACTTGAGAAAGAAAACAAGCAAAACATACAATGCTTAAAGTTTGTGTGATTGTCCCTTTGCTGGTTTGAGACATAGGAAATAAAAGCAACCTGTCCATATTTAGAACTTGTCACAATCCTTCTAGTTCTAACAGTGCTAGAGGATCACCAATAACATTAGATTGAGGATGAGCAATGTTGATCCTTTTTGTAGCAGTGGGGTTGACTTCAATGGATGTATCAAGATTAGTCACGCTTGGCTAAAATCACCGCCATAGGAAGGTGAGAAGATTCCAATTTGGGTTGATGATTACCAAGATCCAAGGACTTGGAAAACGTGTATATGGTTCTCCAAAGTCTTGGACACTCTAGTAGAAATGGGAGTAGAAATGCTAGGCTTTCAGATTTGGTGATGATGGGAGAAACAGATCACCGTTAGAAGAATCATGGTTTCCACCGACCGCTTCTCTTGCAACCTCCCCATCAAGCTTCTCGCCTTCAAGATTAGCCGATACTCTTGTTTCTTAAGTCTAGCAAGGTCCTCTCGCATAGTGTGACTCATCTTCACTCTTATCAAGTAACTTTAGGAGTATCACCGCAAAATGGTTGGGGAGAAGGAAGGTACAATAATAGGATGTTCATCATCCTCAAACTCACAATCGTAATCAAGATCCATGGTACCGCATTGTCGCTGGGAGACTCTTGTGTACCGCATTTTGGTTAGCCACATGTCTAGAATAACCCAAGTAATCGCCATAATCAAGATCAAAAGACCAAACATGACCTTGTCCTTGAACATTAGGCTTATCTTCTAGAAATCTCGTGTTCGTAGTCTCCTCAATCTTCTTAGCGATAAATTGATACCCTATAAGCCTTACTATGAGTTGAATAACCCACAATATACCCCTCATCGCCTTTCTCATCAAATTTCCCAATGGATCACCGGTGTTCGTAATGGTCACTTGACATCCAAACGGTTTGAGGTAATGTATAGCAGAACTTTCCCAAAGGAGAAGTTCATAAGGTGTCTTGAAATGAGGTCTAGTAATGGATACCGCTGAGTACATAGCAAGCCGTGCTAATCGCTTCACCCGTAACATAGTGGGTAGTTTAGAGTCCGCAAGCATGGATCTTGCCGCCTATTAAGGTCCTATTCTTTCTTTCACCACCCCATTTTGTTGTGGGGTTCTTGGAGTGCTATAGTCCCTTTTATCCCTTTAGACTTACAGATTTCTATTAATACAAGATTTTTGAACTATGTCCCATTATCACACCGAATTCCTTTAACCTTTTGTTCAACTGGTTTTCAACAAGGGTAATGAATTCTTTTAAAACTTGAGATGTTTCATCTTTAGTCCCGAAAAGAATACCCAACAAAATCGCTATAGTCATCATGATTACCGTATGTAAATACTTATGATCAATACTCCCGACTTGGGTTGGACCAAAGAGATCCATATGCAAAGAACTAAAGAGGTTCAAATAGTACTCACAAATTGTAATGGCTTTGTATGAGGCTCTGTTTGCTTTCCTTTGTTGCAGGCAACACAATTAGGTTCATTGGTGAAAACTTTAGAAGTAAGTCCTTCAACAAGACCCAGTTTAGAAAGCTTGTTATGGTCTTGAAGTTCACATGAGCCATCCTTCTATGCCATTTTGTAGACTCATCCAGGGATGCTTTAGCCACCAAACAAGTTAGGTCACCTTCTGGTTGAACATCATTCAAGTTGAATGTGTATAGATTGTGATTTCTAGGAACTCTTAGCAGAATTGATGTATCTTCTGGTAGTTTGAAGTCTTTTGAGAGCACAAGACATTCATCCTCAGAGAATAATACTTTGTTCTTGGTGTCACAAATTTGTGAAACTGAGAACAAGTTGAAGTGTTGCGCTTTTTACATAGTACACATTTTCAAAATCCAAGAGAGGTGTTTTGATGGTGCCTCCCAAAGGATTCTACCATCACTTCCACCAAAAGTCACATTGCCTCCTCCTTCTATGGGTACAAAATTATGCATCATATCTCTGCTTCCGACATGCTTCGAACAACCACTATCAACAATTCCAACATCCTTATGCTTAAGAGGATGATCCTACAACAACAACAAAAATTATACAAAATATTAGTACACTATGGAGACTCAAGTCATTATCGACTTGAGCCCGCCAGGGATCACAAGATTTAGGCCATGTAGAAATAAAGATCCACCATTGTTCTTGGACCTCCATCGAAAATCGGGTCCCATTTTAGTCCTAGAACAACTCGCCGAGGCTTCACAAAGCAGCATTCCCAATTTCCTTCCCAT
>CM040243.1:243696001-243739320 GCA_022545495.1 Chrysanthemum lavandulifolium | reverse complement strand
CTCACCACAAGTTGAAGATCTATCACAAGAAGTTTAGGGAACTTGTGATCTTCATCATGAAGGCTTCCTATCAATGGAAGTTCATTTAGAAGTAGTTATTCATATCCATTAGACATTTGTGTCATGGATCATTAGTGTAAACATCATTGCATCATAACAACACTTTCACCAAACTAGATTAGATGGTTTATGTGTTTGTGCCATAAAACACAAGGTTTATTATTTTGGGCCATAAAACATATTGGGAGTGGTTGTACCCTTGTAAAAGAACTCGACATCTAGCTTAGTGTCGGAAATATTGTATAGGCGACGTTAGGTTGGTTCTACTCGAACTAGAACCCGTATTTAGCTTTGTACCGAAAAGTGTAAGCTGACGATTGTAAGGTTTTCTCCGCGAGAAGGGAGCTTGTTGATTTAGTGAAGTAACTCTCGAGTTGGGTACTCGGGAGTGGAGTAGGCGGAAAGGAGATCCGTGACCAACCACTATAAATCCTCGTGTTCGGTTTGCACCTTCCTTTCTTTATCTCTTTACTTTTATACTTGCACTATACTATTGTTTGTGATGTGGTTTGATGTTCATGATTGTGTGACAACTTTGTTTACCATGCTTTATATTAGTCACAAACAATAATTGGTACTTTCATATTATAACAAGCTTCATAAGCGATTTGATACTAAAGATCTAAAGTTTTTAAACAGTAACGTATTCACCCCCCTCTACGCTTCCACACTCATCATTTTGGTTAAATGAATCGCAAAACATTTAAAATGCTCGTAAATGCATCAAAATATCGAGAATATCTCAAAATTACATTTTATATGTTTCGATGCAAAATGTTTAAAATAGATGAAAATGAGCTAAGTTTGCATAATTGGTAGTTTCAGTCCCCCAAGTTTCAAAAGTTGTCGAAATAGTCCCCGAGCACTTATTTCAAAGAAAAGTCGCTAAAGGTCCTTTTAAAATCATAAGTTGTCAAAATTAGTCCTTTGGTGAAAAATGTCAAAAGTTTTGAGAAATTACAAGTTTGGTCCTTCAAGTTTCAAATTTGGCAAAAAAAATGGTCCTTTAATTACTTGAGATTTGCAAGTTTGGCCCTTGGATTTTTGGAGATTGTCAAATCCAACCCTTGGACTACAATTTCATAATTTACAGTTTGGTCCCTGGAATTTCGGATTGTACACCTTAGGCCCCTAAACTACACCATGTGTCCAAAGTTAATCCTAAATCCAATATCTGGCCCAAACCCACAACCCGGTCCAAATCCAATTAAACCCAATACCCCTTTTACCCGGTCAATTAATAAACCAAACCCACCCAAGTTTAAATAAAATAAAAAAACCGCCCCTTGTTTTCTTCTTCCTTCAACCACCATGTCTGCAAACACCAGGCACAACCATCCCTCCAGCTCTCCCACTTCACCTCCCTTATCACTCCACCTCACCAAACTCCAAAATGCATTAAATTCTTCCTTCCCTGTCCAAGCTATCAGAACCAACTGGCAAAAATGTTTTCCCGCCAAAAGCCATCAATGGCTAAAGGGCTTCAAATAATCCAATGACCGAGATTATTAGTGGAATTGATGAGAGAGATGTGGAAGACATTTGGTTGTATAAATAGAGGAAGAGAAGGAAAAGACGAGTAGTAGTTAGTTTTAGGTTTTAAGCACTTTTATTTATTTAATTAATTGTATCTTTCATTTCATGGTGAACTCGCTTATTTGTATTTTCGCTTTTGTAATTTCACATTGTACTCACTTTACATTTTAATCAAATTCGCTTTTGGTCAATTTCAATCTCAATCTCATCTCTGCTTTTAAGGCTTATTACCGCCTTATTGAGACTCTTTTCGCCTCTAACAGCTTCCTCAAGAGATTATTACATTGTGGTCATTGTTTGTTGTTCTTAATTCCAAAAAGTAAAAAAATAAGAAAAATCTTTGAAAAATAAAAAAATAAGTGCAATATGGTTTCATAAGCTTCTATAAGATTGATTTCAGCTTATACAGTCTTATTTTAGCTTATTATAGCTAATTGTGAGTCTGTTTCACTCAAATCAAGACATATTCACACAAGTTCAAGTTGGTCAACAAAAGTCAACTAAGGGACTGAATTGATTATACAGAATTGGAAATGGGTTGATTGTGATCTTTTGGGTTGATATTAGGTTCAGCCAACTGTTCCATCGAATTACTAGCATGTCATTGTGACAGGATTGCTGTAAGTGTTTTTACATTACTATTCCATTTTTTTTGTTTACTTGCATAATCATTGAGTAGCATTAGTTTGAATAGGATAGAATTAGGATTAGCAGAGGTTAATTTAGCAGTAAGGGTTTATATAGAATCTAGATAGAGTGGTCTCAAGGATCATAGTAATGATTTTGGTTGTTAAGAGTACATTTCAGTCTCTATACCAGTGTTTGGATCAGGTTTGAAAGCTGTGCTTAAGCTTTGTTTAGGGGTTAAAATCAGTTCCCTTAGCCTCATTTGGCCTCATTAAGTCAATTTCTGTCATAAGATTGGGCATTAGCACTGTGAAAGTCAAACTTACACTCAAACTGCTTCTATGTTAATTTCTGTTGGATTCACTAGCTATAAGACTGCATATAGGTTTAGAAGTAATTAAGTTAGCTTGCATCAGTGTTATTTCACCATTAAACATCCAAGTCAGCCAAGCATTTGGGATCAAAACTCATTTTAGTCAACTTTAAAGTTTTATCCAAAAAAGTCAAAAGTGGTTAAAACCAGTTTTTCCAAATCTTAGTTGAGGGCTCATTTGTTAATCCTTGGTCATATGCCTTTGATCTTGTGGATTTAACAAGTTGAGCTGGTCTAATTTCTATAACTCGATTTTTGCAAAATTTGTCAAAATTTTCTTAAGCGCCAAATAAGTCGCTCAATAAGGTCACAAATGCCCCGTGATGAGCATAGTCACCAGAGCAATTTTCTCGATTCTTGCAGAGCTTGTCAAGAGCTCGGTTTAGCTCATCTCGGGCTCATCTTTGGTTTATAGGTAGCTATCCAGGTCTAGTGTAGGATCCTATATCGGTTTTTGATTTCCACTTATTTGGTAGCTTATTCTTAGGTCGCAAAGTGGTAGTTGAAATGCTTTTAGACTCAAGCTCAAATTATCAAATCTTTGTAGTTTGCACTTCAGTGGTATAGAGTAGTTGTATTTAGTTCATTTTGAGTAGTTATAGCTTATTATAGCTTCTTCTAACAGTTTGGTAGCTTATTGTGCTCATTTGCTTATTTCAAGTGCTTATTTATAACACTTTGCACCGCCGCTGTATTATCTTGCACACTAGCCACTTGTTTTTATATTTTTCTTAGATTCATAATATTATTTTAGACTTTTCTTGAATTTTTCATATTTTTCCAGCACTGTTTGTTATTTTTCTTCATTTAAAACAGCTTTTAAGCCTTTTAATTAGCTTTTAATACAATTAAATCGAAAAACTTCAAAAAATAAGTTTTCATTTTTCCTAGGTTAAGATAAATATAAAAGTCAAAAAATATTTTTCCAGATTTTTCTTAGTTAAATTTGTATTTTTAAGCAATTTAAGTAGTTTTAAATAGTTTTAATTCATAGAAAATATAAAATAATCGAAAAATATAAAATTAGTTTTGAAAATTCTCTTTAGTTATTTTAGATTTTCTAAGTCATAATTTAATTTTCTAGCTTTATTTCATATTTTCTTGTATTTTAGGCTATTATTAAATAAGTAAAATAGTTTTTAATTAATAATAATTAGATAAATAGTTTTAAAAATAATTTTCTTTTCTAAAAATTTTCTCTTATCATTAGGTTTGTAAAATGTCATTTTATATTTTTAGGATTAATATTGTTTTAATTTCACATTTTCTTTTGACGTCACGTAGTTTTTAATTTAAGTTTTATAAAAGAAAAATTAAAAACATCATTTTGCAAATAGTGATAGCGTTTATTTAATATATTTTATCTTTTTAATTCTCTTTAATTTGCATTTAAGCCCCTGTAATTTATAAACTTTTCCTTTAGGTATAATTGTTCATAATCACAATCCTTTTCCCATTCAAATTCTCTCGATCACTATTCGTTTGATTATTCTCGCACAGCTCGTTGGGACATAACGACCTGGGGAAACACTATACTCCTCTAGATCTTCATTGCATTGGTGTCTGAGCTGTGTGAAGTTTATTACGGTTAGCCATTCACAAGTGGCTAGCTTGTGTGATATAACTTGACGGTTCGGGACCAATCAAATATACACAATCAAGAGAAACAAACAAAAAACGATAAACACTTGAAAGCAAAGGGTTATTGATTTGTGCCTAAATCATTAACACACATTTGGTCTTATCCAAAGTAGATACTCGTGATACCTAGACATTAGGGTCGAATAGTATACTTTGGAAAGTGATTACACTATTCCAAGTGAAATCTGGTAACCACCTAGTGGTATTGTTACTGCCTTTGATTATCTTACCCTGCTGCTGGGAAATAACCACCAACAATCAAAGTAAACTATTTGTGATAATCAATGGTTGATGCTGCAATGAAACACATGGCTTCAAACTTTGCCAAGCTGGACAAGTTTGAAGGGGTGGACTTTAGGAGATGGCAGAAGAAGATGCACCTCTTGCTGTCAAGCGTGAGTGTGGTTTATGTGCTAACCACTCCTATTCCTGATGATGGGGATGATGCTACAGTAGAGCAGATCAAGAGAAGGAGCAAATGGGAGAATGATGACTACATTTGCAGAGGTCTAATTCTCAATGGTATGTCTGATTCTCTATTTGACATTTATCAGAATTTTGAATCTTCCAAAGAACTATGGGATTCCTTGGATGCCAAATATATGGCTGAGGATGCATCAAGTAAGAAGTTCCTTGTAAGTAATTTCACAAATTACAAAATGACCGATTCAAGACCGTTATGGAACAATACAATGAACTTCTTGGTATACTTGGAAGGTTTACACAACACAATATGCACATGGATGAGGCTATTTCGGTTTCTTGTGTCATTGATAAACTTCCCCTTTTTGGAAAGATTTCAAGCATACCTTGAAACATAAGAAGGAGGAGTTAACTCTTGTTGAGTTCAGCGGTCATCTGCGCATTGAGGAATCTCTCAAGGTGCGTGGATAATGAAAAGCCAAAGAGTAGCAATGTTATTAGTGCATCTGTTGTCAATATGGTAGAGCATAACAACTCCACCGGTACAATGACAACAAAGGCAAACGTAAACATCATGACAACACAGGCGATCCTAACAAGAAGACAACACCTACTTGTTGGAAATGTGGCAAACCGGTCACATTAAAATGGATTGCAAAGGTATTAAGGTTGATGGTAAAGCCAATGGATGGCACTAATGGTTCGGGGTGGTGGTTCTACCAACTCACCGAAAGGTCGAATATGTTTAATAAGTCTTTTCGATTTATTATGTTACATATGTATCTCGAATCTTATTATGTGCATGATGATGATGTTGAGTGGTGGGTTGACTCAGTGCAACAGTTCATGTATGCAAAGATAGAAGCGGTTCAAGACTTATGAGTCATCGAATGATGGTTCTATTCTTCACATGGGAAATGAATCAATGACCTTGGTGCATGGTCGTGGTTGTGTAGATCTTAAGTTTAGTTCGGGAAGATTGTAACTTTGTTTAATGTTATTCATGTTCCGATATAAGGAAGAACTTGGTTTCAAGTAGTGTTTGAATAATCATGGATATAAACAAGTTATTGAATCGATAAATTTGTCTTGTCTAAGAGTGGTGTTTTTATTGGTTTTGGCTATTTGTGTAACCAAATGTTTAGGCTTAATATTGTCACTGATAGTGATAATTCAGCCTTTTGACCACCTATGACCGACCGACTCTACCATATGGCATACTAGACTTGGCCATGTACACTATAAAAGGATGCAAGATATGTCTAAGGATGGGTTAATCCCAAAGATTTGACGCGACACCGAAAAGTGTAAAACTTGCATGTTGACCAAGATAACCAAGAAACCTTTTCGTGGTGTTAATCGTGAATCTAAGCTTTTGAGCTAATACACGATGAACTCGTGTGATTTGCATGCCACTCCTCTTTGGGGAATAAGAAGTACTTTGTGACATTTATTGATGATGCTTCTAGATTTTGTTATGTCTATCTGTTACATACTAAGGATGAAGCATTAGATAAATCCAAAGTGTTTAAAATCAAGTTGAATTACAACTTGGGTCCTCGATCAAGAGATTAAGGACCGATATGGGAGGTGAGTACATGGATACTCAGATTTTCATCTGTTGGTATTATCCATGAAATGATCGTTCCCTATACTCCTCAAAGAAATGGTATTTCGAAAGGAAAAGCAGGTAATCAAGGAGATGGTTAATTCCATGTTGTCCTATTCGGGACTAAGTCAAGGGTTCTGGGTGAAGCTATGTTAATGACTTGCTATTTATTAAATAGGGTTCCCAACAAAAGGAACAAGGTTACCCCTTATGAACTCGGACTAAAAGGAAACCCAACCTGAACTATCTCAAGGTTTGGGGTTGTAAAGGGTCATATGAAACTCCCTGATCCAAAGCTTAAAACTTTGGGTGAAAGAGGCATTGATTGCATCTTTGTTGGATATGCTGAGCATTCCAAAGCTTTTAGGTTCTATGTTATTAAACCTAATGAATCTGTTTCAATTAACTCCATAATTGAATCAAGGGATGCTAACTTTGATGATAATAGATTCTCATCAATCCCTAGACCAAGTCAGAGGATTCCTAATGGAACTCATGACATTGGTGTATCAGAAGTCCTCTCAGTGGTCCCTGGTGAGGTTGTGGTTCAACAACCTGAACCTATGCTCAGAAAGAGCAAAAGGGTCAGGAATCCAAAGTCATTTGAACTTGAGTTTCAATTATATTTAATTGAAGGAACAAGGGATGAGGTCTCTGACCAATACTCATATTGCTTCATTGTTGAGGATGATCCCAAGACATTTGAAGAAGCAATGAAGTCCCGTGATATTGCTTTCGGAAAGAAGCAATCAATGATGAGATGGATTCCATTATGGGCAACAACACTTGGGTGTTGGTTGATCTACCACCGGTTGCAAACCTTTGGGTTGCAAATGGATTTTCAAAAGGAAAATGAAGGTAGATGGAACTATTGAAAAGTTCAAGGCTAGACTAGTCATTCGTGGCTTTAAACAAAAGTCGAATAGACTATTTTGATACTTATGCTCGTGGCTCGATCGTTACCACAAGATCGCCGATTGCTTTGGCATCAATTCACAATCGATTATTCATCGATGGATGTGAAAACAACTTTCTTGAATGGTGAATTGGATGAGGAGGTTTATATGAACCAACCTCGTGGCTTCATCATGCCCGGCAATGAAAATAAGGTGTAAACCGATTAAGTCTCTTTATGGACTAAAGGTGCACCTAAGCAATGGCATAAAAATTTGATGAAGTGGTTTTGTCTAGTGGTTATGTTCTTAATCAAGTCGACAAATGTGTATATAGCAAATTTGATGAATCGGTAAAGGAGTCATCATTTGTCTATATGTTGATGACATGTTGATCTTTGGCACCGACCAAAATCGAGTTGACTTGACAAAGGAATTTTTGTCATCAAGGTTCTCCATGAAGGACATGGGGAGGCGATGTTATCCTTGGTATAAGGATTAAACATGAAAGTAAAAGAATTTCTATCTCTCGTCTCATTATATTGAGAAGGTGTTGAGGAAATTCAATTACTTTGATTGTACTCCGTGAGTACACCTATGGATACTGTGAGAAGCTAATGCCTAATAATGGCAAGGCTGAATCTCAACTTGAGTATTCTAGAGTAATTGGATGCTTGATGTATGCCATGACTTGTACAAGACCGATATTGCTTTTGCAGTGGGTAAACCGAAAGCGGTATACTAGTAATCCTAGTGCTCATCACCGGCAAGCAATTCGGAGGGTATCAAGTATCTAAAGAGAACTATGGATTATAGTCTCTCATATACCGGTTATCCTTCAAGATAGAAGGATATACCGATGCAAGTTGGATCAAGAACATTGAAGACAATTCGCTCACCGGTGGTTGGGTATTCCTACTTGGTGGAGGTGCAATTTCTTGGGCATCCAAGAAGCAAACTTGCATCACCGCTCAACAATGGAATATGAATTTGTGGCCTTAACAAGATGCCGGTAAAGAAGTCGAATGGTTGAAAAACTTGCTTCGAGATTCCATTGTGGCCTAAACCTATAGCACCTATTTCTATCCGTTGTGATAGTGCGGCTACATTGGCTAAGGCTTATAGCCGATGTACAATGGTAAGTCTAGACACTTAGGTGTCGACATAGCATGATTCGTGAGCTTATCATGAATGGGTGGTATCTATAGAGTTTGTTAGATCTCAACAAAATTTAGCCGATCACTTGACAAAGGGTTTGGCTAGAGACTTGGTTATAAAGTCCGCTAAAGGGATGAGTTTAAGTCCAACTTAGTCATCGAATGCTAAGACACCCAACTCCTCCTAAGGAAACTTGGGAGCCGAGTTCAATGTGGAAAGTCGAACATTCGTGAATGGAGCACATGTTTATTTTACATCCCAAGGTTGTGCTCGTAACTCACGAAAAGGAGGATGAAGTCTTTACTTCTTAATGGTTAATTTTTATTTGAAAAAGTGCTTGGTAGGAGCATGAATAAAGAGGAACCACCTATGTGAATGTTGAAGTTTTGCCGCTTCAGGGAGCTTTAGACTTTTGGCTCTTACAACATTTATGAATTTGGATATGGACACATGACTTGTAAAGTGTAAGGAGCATTTAAGTGTTTGAAAACTTGTGTGTATTTTATCTTCAGGTATTCAAATGGGTTGAAGGGTTCAATTTTTAGAACACCCTGATTCTCGAATATTTGAACGTGTAATGTTAAAGATGGAAATTCAATCCTCAGGATATTTTCGTTTATGCACATGTTTTGTTTGATGTTTGTTTTTTTGCAAAGGAAGTGAACTAAATTTGGGAGGATTGTTGGAAAATTTAGTGCACTTGTGGGATTAGTTCACACCGGGTTTTGGGTAAGGAGGCACGGAGTGTACACCCGTGAGGTCCCCGAACACCCCGACTCAATAGTGGTTTGTACTTGGTAGTATTGGTTACTACCGATAATGTAGTAACCGATGGTTCTCTTTGGTAGTGTCATGGTTCCCGCCGCTAGTGTATTGGTTACTACCGCTAGTGTAGTAATCGATGGTTCATCTTGGTAGTGTTATGGTTCCCTCTAGCTAGTGCAATGGTTCCTACCGGTAGTGTTGTAGTGATTAATTTGTAATGACTTTGACTCATTCAAGTGGGTCATTATGATCGCTTTATGACCACGTTTAATTGGTCATGTAACCAATATTCCTATGATAATGGAGGCTTATTATGAGTGATTAATTATCCGTTAATTATTCATAATGTCCATTGACTAGGGGTGAGTATTCTCTACTATAAATAGAGATGGTATTTATCAGCATGAATATACTGAGAAGTATACACAATCAGGAGAAACAAACAGAAAACGATAAACACTTGAAAGCAAAGGGTTATTGATTTGTGCCTAAATCATTAACACACATTTGGTCTTATCCCAAGTAGATATTCGTGATACCCAGGCATTAAGGTCGAATAGTTTACTTTGAAAAGTGATTACACGGTTCCAAGTAATATCCGGTAACCACCTAGTGGTATTATTACTGCCTTTGATTATCTTACCCTGCTGCTGGGAAATAACCACCAACACAATGGACATATTTGTTTTTGTTTTCTTAAATAACATGTTTGTGCAAGTAATAAATGTTGGTGGAAAAATGGATACAAACATTAAACTTAAGAAACGAAAATGATTGAGCAATGAATCGATGAAGGAAAAAAAATGGCTTACCTTGTTAGCGCACACATGCTGCTATTACAAATATGTATTTCAAAATTTATTAAACGACATAATTTAACTATAACAAATCATGCTTCTAAGTTTTTATGATTGATAACAAAATTTAACTTTATCATCATTATTATTATTATCGTAATTAATTGATAGCGTATATGAGTTTTAAGCCAATAGCTAAAACCAACACAATTATACCTGACTTAAAACATGCCAACAAGACTAAATGCCTAACACATTAGGGAATAAACTCTTTAGGCAAATATTGACCAAGGTCATAACAAGTCTCGCCTATCTCTAGGCAACAACTAATATGACGTTTTGTCTTCCATATCGTTATTGTACTAGTCATGTGTAGAACTTCATTGGTGCATAGGTAGTGTCGCGGGCACTTCATTATGACATACAGATCGTAACTCGTACGAATATTCTCATAAAGTTAAGAGCCAAAAAAATCATGCTATATATCATTCTTGTCTTCTTCGTATGATGACCACCACGTGGATTGTAGCTAGTCATCTAACATTGCTCCCTCTGTCTCAAAATAATTGTCATGTTTTAACATTTTTTTTTTCAACTTTGAAATTAAGATTTTTATTTGTATTATATAATACTTGATGAAAATGAGAGTAATAACTATATTCAAAATTAAATTTACTCATATATTTTACATCAAATATTATATAAAATAATAAAAATAGTTAAGGTTAAAATTGAAAAAAAAAAAAAAAAAACCTTCAAAACTTAAAACAAAACAATTACTTTTAGAACTGAGGGATTATAAGCAAGGTTGTCAAGATCGCGATCCCACGTGGGATCATTTTTGTCATTGCAAGATCGAGATCGTAGAATCGGATTACGATCCTACGATCCTATCAATTTGTCATAGTTTCTAAACAAATGATAAACGAGTCAAACTGTTTTACATTTCTACTCAACGTCAAAGATAAATTCATATAATATCCTTTTGAAAATGACAAAGTTCAAATTTCAAACACCAAAGTAATAGTAACACAAAAAAATCAAGTTTCAATCGTTACATTAACTATTTAGCGGAATAATATTACATAACATGCGTCCTAAATGTCTCAAAACATATGAGCCATCTACATGATTTCAAGGAAACAAACGTTTCATTAGTTGCATTCGAAAACATACATTTTGATTAGTTTAATCACAATAAAGTAAAGTAAATCGAATTATTGAACACTTTTAGACTATAATCTATTTAGAAAAGTAGAAAACTAGGTATAAACTATAATCTATTTAGAAAATGAAATAATAGTGGTTTATTTATTAGATATTAGTAAAACACACGTTTGCTTTTTTTACCAAGCAGTGAGATGAACTTAAGAAGAAAAGAAAAAAAAAAAAAAAAAAAATGAACTCTGATCGCGGGACGATCTTACGATCTTACGTGCGATCCCACGATCTTACTTACAATCCTACCACATACGCGATCCCGCCACGATCCCACACGATTTTAATTTAATGAACACGTAAACTCATACGATACTACGAGTTTACACGCGATCTTGACAGCATTGATTATAACTGTTTGATGTTAAAAGAAATAACACGTAAATGGAAAAATGAAATAAGTTTTTTCCATTTTAGTTTTATATTATATTATTATTATATATTGTTCTTGCTGATATTTGGTGTTGGGATTGCATATTCTAAAGTTATGGGTTTTGTTTGGGTATGGAGGATTTAACACCAACAATCTAATCTAACCAAGATTTATGTTACTTTCTTCAAGAGAATATAACCCTTATCTTGTTTTGTTCCTAAAGTTGTAACCTTTTATCATTAAAGAATCAGAATCTTATTGAGGTGAGTTGTTCAGTTTCTTGATGTGTCTGTTGTTATATCAATCCTTATACCAAAATATACTGTTTGATTCCATATGGGTATGATAATTTTTATATGTTCTTGAATTATTAAGTCATAAAGTTAGGATCTTGATATCATTTGAGTCAAAATTGTGCAAAAAAAAATGTCATCAAAATCCACTACTAGTAGAACCAAAAGTAACTCATCAAGATTGAAACATGATGCTAGAGTTGTGTCCCAAACACCAATTGATGCTAAACTCCATGTTGATTTTGAAGAGTCTGATAAGAAATTTGATTATTCAACTTCAGTTGATGTTAATAATACATCAACTTCAAATAGTACTATTGTGCCGTCTTCGACTGTATCAGCTTATCTTCAGAAAATGCAAAGAGGCAGTCTAATTCAGCCTTTTGGTTGTATGATTGCTATTGATGATCAAACTCTGACTGTCTTGGCGTATAGTGAAAACGCGCTTGAGATGCTTGATTTAGCTCCTCATGCCGTCCCTAATATTGAGCAGCAAGATGCTTTAACGTTTGGGACGGATATTCGTACTCTTTTTAGACCTTCGGGTGCTTCTGCGCTTCAAAAAGCTGCGAAATATCCGGATGTTCATTTGATAAACCCGATTGTGCTTCATTGTAAGAGTTCGGGTAAACCCTTTTACGCGATTTTGCATAGGAATGATGTTGGGTTGGTTATGGATTTAGAGGCTGTGAATCCTGCTGACGTGCCTGTAGCTACAGCTGCTGGTGCTTTAATGTCGTATAAACTAGCTTCTAAATCGATTACTAGGTTACAGTCTTTGCAAAGTGGGAATACTTCAAGACTTTGTGATGTGTTGGTTAAAGAAGTGAGTGAGCTAACGGGTTATGATCGTGTTATGGTTTATAAGTTTCATGAAGATGAACATGGGGAAGTTATTGCTGAGTGTCGAAAGACTGACCTCGAGCCTTATCTTGGGTTGCATTACCCTGCTACTGATATCCCACAAGCTTCACGGTTCCTTTTATGAAAAATAAAGTTAGGATGATTTGTGATTGTTTGGCTACACCAGTGAAAGTGATTCAATCAAAACATTTAGACCAGCCATTGAATCTTTCGGGTCCGCTTTAAGAGCACCACATGGATGTCATGCACAATATATGTCAAATATGGGGTCAATTATGCCGCTTGTGATGTCTGTGACAATCAATGATGGTGATGATGACGATGATGATGTCAACGAGTCTGAAAGTGAGATAAATCAGCAACAAAAACAAAAGGGGAAAAGATTATGGGGTTTAGTTGTTTGTCATCATTCAAGTCCTCGGTTTGTACCTTTTCCTTTAAGGTACGGTTGTGATTTTCTGATGCAGGTTTTCAGTGTTCAAATAAGTAAAGAAGTTGAGTTGACTAGTCAACTACGAGAAAAACATATCTTGAAAACACAATCTGTGCTTTGTGATATGCTTTTGAGAGATGCTCCTATAGGAATCATGACTCAGTCACCAAATGTAATGGATCTTGTTAAATGTGACGGGGCTGCACTGTACTACAAAAACAAGTTTTGGGTACTCGGGGTAACACCAACCGAGTATCAAATCAAAGATATAGCAAACTGGCTTCTAAAAGAACATGTTGGGAGTACAGGGTTAAGTACGGATAGTTTAGTGGATGCTGGATATCCAAACGCATATGTTCTTGGAAAAGCCGTTTGCGGAATGGCGGCTGTTAAGATCACCTCTAAAGATTTTCTTTTTTGGTATCGGTCACATACTGCAAAAGAAGTGAAATGGGGTGGGGCCAAACATGATCCGGATGATAAAGATGATGTGAGGAAAATGCATCCTCGATCATCATTTAAGGCGTTTTTGGACGTTGTAAAATACCGGAGTTTACCATGGGAAGATGTGGAAATGGACGCTATTCATTCGTTACAGTTGATATTGAGAGGGTCTTTGCAAAATGATGATGAAATGAGTAATGATGATGATAAAAAGATTGTTAGTGTCCCTGCGGTCGATACGAGTATACAAAGGGTTGATGAATTGAGGGTTGTGGCTAATGAAATGGTTAGGCTTATTGAGACAGCTTCTGTTCCTATATTTGCTGTTGATGGCGACGGGAATATTAGTGGTTGGAATGATAAAATGGGTGAGCTTACTGGGCTGCCGTTGCTTGAAGCTGTTGGTGTCCCATTAGTTAATTTGGTTGTTGATGATTCAGTTGATGAAGTCAAAGCCATGCTCTCCTCTGCTTTACGAGGTAATCTTTTCTGGTTTGGTTTTGTTCAGTCATTAGTTTGTTTGTTTAGGGGAAGTTATTTTATATGTGTTTTGGAAGTGTGATTTGATATTGTATATTCAGAATGACAATCAACTAATCAGCTGTAATGTGAAAGAATGTAGAATGATGATAATGTTTTGATGTGCTTCTTTTGCTTGAAAGTTGTAATAATAAGGGTGTGTTTCGTTGGAGAAAAAATTCTCTTGTTTTCTATCTCTAGTTTTGTAAAAATTTGGAAGGGAAATTTATCTCCACAAAACGCTTGAAAATATAGAAAACGCGTTTAGTTGATGTTTGTATTTTCTATTTTGAAGAAGAGAGGGAGGGTTGTGGGTTATAAAGGAAAAAACTAAAATTTGTTTTGTAATTTTCCTTGTTAAGTTAGGAAATAGGGGAGTTTGTGTTTTGCAAAACATTTTGTTGGAAAACGCTTATGTGAACGCGATCTCTGTTTTCCTTGTTTTCCACAAAACATTTTGTGGAAAATAAGGGTGTTTTACCCCAACTAAACGCACCCTAAATAATTTCTTTGTATGGTGTACCAATGTACTTTTTCATATAATCACAATCTTGTCATTGTAAAAAAACCCTTAAAACCTGAAAAAATTATGATTTTATTTAAAAAATTGTCTAACTTATGTATAAGATGTTAGATCTACATATAATGATAGGTTTTATGCAATAAATGCTTAGAGGTTACAAGTGAACCAAACATCACAAAAAGCCTCAAAAACTTGTATGTACAAAACAACTATTTAATGACAAAAATCGAACAAATAAGAAAGTATGTGTGTAAATTATATGCAGAAGTACCCTTTATTGCTTGACAAGTTCTGATTATTTATCGAGACCAAAAAGGACATTTTTAAGGAAAGGAGATACATATTTGTGAAACTAGAATGAAATAATAGAAATATCTCTCGAAGTATGATAAAAGAAGGTAAGTAGGTCATTTTTGTTTATCCTAACATAACCCATTTTGTTGTGCCATATACAAAACAGACAAATAATTAGTCAGCAGGTTCCAAACTATGTATCCAAACATCCTCTAGTTGTTTGTTGGAATTTATGATGCTGGTATAATTGATGTATGATACTTATTGACAGGCATAGAGAATAAAGACGTTGAAATCAACTTTAAATGTTTCAAGAGTCAAGAAAGCCACAATCACATTACCCTTGTTGCAAACGCTTGTTGTAGCCGTGATTTACAGGAAACAATAGTGGGGGTATGCTTTGTTGGACAAGATCTAACGGCCCAAAAGTTAATCACAGAAAAATATTCAAAAGTTAAAGGTGATTACACTAGTATAGTCCGCAACCCATGTGCACTCATTCCGCCAATTTTCATGATGGACGAGTACGGGAAATGCCTAGAATGGAATGACGCCATGCAAAGATTAACCGGTTTGAGGAGGGAAGAAGCCAACAATAAGATGCTTTTAGGTGAAGTCTTCACCATTGGTAGTTTTGGTTGTCGGGTCAAAGATGAAGATACTTTGACCCGACTAAGAATACTACTAAACGAGGTGATTTCAGGGTTGGATTCAGATAAATTGTTGTTTGGGTTTTTTGACCAAAATGGTAAGTATGTCGAGGCATTACTCTCTGCTAACAAAAGGGTTGATTCAGATGGAAAGATTACAGGCGTTTTGTGTTTTTTACATGTGACGAGCCCTGAGCTTCAACATGCTATGTTGGTGCAACGAATGTCTGAACAGGCTGCTTTGAATAGTCTTGCGAAGGTTACTTATTTGCGTCAAGAACTTAAGAGTGGATTGAATGGGATTAAGTGTATTGAAAATCTGATGGAATCGAGTGAGCTGGGTGGAGAGCAGAGATGCGTCTTACGTAAAAGTCATTTGTGTCGAGAGCAATTAGCACAGATTGTTGATGATTCTGATATACAGAGCATTGAGGAATGGTATGTGTTTTAAACTGATCATATAGAAAAAAAATTGTTTTTATTTTGGTTTTAGGGTATGTTTGGATTTTAGTTTAAAATTGATTATTTAATTAATCATCATTTTTTAATCCTTGGATTAGTTTAGTTATTACATCTTTAAATAGCATAAGCACATCCAAATATCCTACTACTGTTTTCTATCGACCTTTTTATTTTGGCTGAATATATACATATCTGATTATGAGCAATACATAATCACATATACACATACTGTGTTTTTCAGTTATTTGGAAATGAAATGTGCTGAATTTAGACTCGGGGAGTCATTGGAGGTGGTTTTAAACCAAGTAACACTTTTGGGCCGTGAGCGGAAGGTGGAGGTCATTTATGATGTGCCCGAACAAGTGTTATCCTTGTCTTTATTTGGTGACAATTTGAGGCTTCAACAAGTCCTTTCAGACTTCTTGTCAAATGCTCTCTACTTCACTCCTGAAGTCGAAGGATCTTCAGTTTCTTTCCGTGCCACTCACAGGATGGAACACATAGGTGCGAAGATACAAGTCGCACATCTCGAATTCAGGTGACCCATCTCATATTTACTCTAGCCTTTTAACCTTTAAAATTAAGTTTTGTTTTTTTTGTTAGTTTTTGTTTATTTTTCTATTTTTTTGTGCATAAAATAGCTTAATATAAAAAAATCTATAAGATATGTTTAAACATGTTATATTCACCTATAATGTTAAGTTTTATAGAAAAATGGGAAGAATGCATGTTACAAAACGAACCAAACGGGACACAACCATATATTAATGACTAATGACTAAAACATGACAATCGAAAAAGTACAATGGTTTATTATGCAAAAGAAACATCATATATTGACACCTGTAGTGGTTGTGAAATGACAGGATAACCCATCCCGCACCAGGGATACCCGAGAAGTTGGTTCAAGATATGTTTCACACCAGCCGAAGTGCCTCAAGAGAAGGTCTTGGACTTTACATCAGTCAAAAGCTCGTAAAGACCATGAACGGGACTGTACAATATCTTAGAGAGGCTGAGAGAGCTTCTTTCATTGTCTTGATTGAGTTTCCTGTAGCGCTCCCGTTGACCGCTGACACCAAACGTTCAAAAAGGATCTGAACTTGGAACACTTTATGATCGACATCTGTGTGTATTATGCTTTGTTTTCGTTTTTGTACAGGAAGAGGAAGGATGATGAAGAGTTGTAACCATTGAGCTTCTAAGTTTCACTAATTTGTTCGTACCAGTATTTTAATGTTATCTATAATATACCATAGTTTCTGTAACATGAATAATCCATTCTTTAAAATGTCTTTTATAGGGGTTTAATAATATAGCTAGCCGGGTATCCGCGCGTTGCGACGGTGGGTTCCTTGTAATATAATTTATTTGCGATCAAATGTTATGCGAAAATAGTTACGACTTACGACATCAACATAACATCAGAGCATCAATGCAATAAGCTTTTGAACTTAATCTCTAGCCTATTTTTACTCACAACTGGAATCTCAATAGGTTAAACAAAACTAAGTTATTACTTATTATCAACCCTTCCTATCAATGCTTCAACTCTTTTTCAAGTCATCTTCGTAGCTATGAAGATTAGTATACCTTAACTATAACCAACTCAAGTTGGGGCGTGAGTGACCAAGTCACCACCGTGCCTCCTAAAACAGAATATCAACTCACGGTGCAAAATGGAAATTGTGGTGAGTTACTCACCATGGTGGTTTAAATATGACAAATGTGGCCTCACTTCAAAAACTAATTGGTTTTTTTTATTTATTTTGTAATTGTGTGCAAGGTATTTAGTGAGACATATTTTTATAATGTAAGTATTTTAATGAAAGGTGAGAGAAATGTGATCAAAACGGATATATGGTGAGTGGGAATGAGTGGAAGTAAAAGAAGAGAGAAAGCTGAGGTGGCGCAGAGATGACGGTAAATGAGTCACCACCACTACTTTTAGCCTAAAGAACCTTATATAAAATGTTGATATGTTATATAAAAATTGAAAATTTACCGAATTTGTCGAAAGGTAAAAAACTAGCTTGTAAAAATGGACAAAAGATAGTATAAAGACAAAAATACACCCGTTAGTCCCTAAACTTGCTCAAAAGCATCGCCTGGGGCTCAAACTTGGGAAAATCGTCACCGTGAGTCCAAAAGTTGGGTTTTTGAGGCCGATTGCGTCCCTTAACCCGTAATGCGCATGTCAACTCCCGTTTTGCGTTATATTTTCAAGGGCATAATAGTCCAACCAAATTTTAACTATACTTAGTTAAATCTAACCCAAAGTTGTACCGTATTATTGTTTCTCTCTTGCTTGAATTCGATAAAACCCTAAGTACCAGAAACACACATTCAACCCAAATCACTACTAATGGCACAAAACGATAAGGGGAAGGCTTTGTTTTCAACACCAGCACCACCAGCCATGTTATTACCATCAAAACCAGGAATCTCAACCATTATAGCCTCCCCCTTCCCATCAAAACCTCGCTTAAAACTTTTTACACTCGCCTGCATTTTGTTCCTATCTATCCCCTTCCATTTACGTCGAGTCCTAAAAGGTGTTGGACTTGACATTCGAAAGTTGGCATCTTCCACTACCCAACACACAACCTCTAAACCAATGTTTTTCAAGTAAAATTGTGCAAACATTTGGGCTTATGAGCAACAAAGATATCAACTGACTCATGTGTTTCAGCCAGCTCATACAACTTAAGAACATCATCATCCCTATTAATCACTTGCAAACCATTTTCTAGGGATTATTTTAGATCACAGAAAAACAGCGCCCGTTTTGGTTACTTAATCTCTGGTAATAGATTATCAAGGGTTGAACTAAAGATATCCCTATCACAGCTAAAAGCACTAACATTAATAAGGGATCCTCCTTCATACCTGAGTGGGGTATATTCAAATATCCCGTTTGTGTGAATCCGGAACAACACTTCTCCTTCTTCTTATGAGCAACAAAGATATCAGCTGACTCATATGTTTTAGCCAACTCATACAACTTAAGAACATCATCATCCATATTAATCAATTGCAAACCATTTTCTAGGGATTTTTTTGGATCACAGAAAAACAGCGCCCATTTTGGTTACTTAATCTCTGATAATAAATTATCAAGGGTTGAACTAAAGATATCCCTATCACAGCTAAAAGCGCTAAAATTAATAAGGGATCCTCCTTCATACCTGAGTGGGGTATATTCAAATATCCCGTTTGTGTGAATATGGAACAACACTTCTCCTTCTTCTTCTTGTTGTATATCCTTAAACGTTGTCACAAATATGCTCCTTTCCATTTTGCGAATGAGTTGTGCTATGAGTTGATGTGTGTTTCACTCACAATGTGGAATGACATTGGTTTCGTCTGAATCGGGTATTTTGATCTTTTGAGGGTTTAGTGGGTCGGGTTTATTGGGTCGCGCCTAAAAAAAAGTTAAGCTTATTGGGGAAGTTTTCGTAATTTCATAGTTGGTCCCCAACCTTGCCAATCTTGCCGTTTTTATACTTAAATTTCTCGCCATTTAATAACTTTACTCTTTATGATCGAATTATTTCACATTTGGTCCCTGAATTTGTATGGTCATCTTTGCCTTTGCTATTTAAGGGACAATACCCTAAACCATTTGCATACCCAAAACACATTTAACAGAGTTCCAAACCCTAAAAACACAACAACAAAATGTCTAATTTCCCACGTCTACAAGAACTTGCTGCCGCTGCAGATTCTTACTCCATGTTTGATTCCATTGCTGTTTACTATTAAAGGGAGAACGACAAGGATATACATCTTGCCAAGGGGCTCCTAAAGTCATATGTTGATTTGGTTCATGTTATAAAAGAAACACAAGAGTTCATAACTGAACTTGAAGAATATCGTCCATCGGCTATGACGTACAAGGTTCTACATGATCTTCACAAGGTTCAAAGGAAAAATGTGCTCAAGGTTTTGGAGATTAAGAAGTTGATTTCTGAAACCCATGCTCAAGTGTTGGACAGGAATAACTTCCTTGATGTTCTTAGGACTACATGATTTTGCTGTTAAGCAGTAATGGAAGCACATGAAGTGTTTAATGTTTGTTATCTTTTGAGGCTTTTGAAATTGTATTTTGCTAAATCATCTATCATCATGTATAGTAATATTTTATGGAATGAATGAAGATCTGTGTATATTATTCTGCCTTTTTTTTTTTGGTTTTTTTTGCTTGTCTTGATTATATTCATTGTTGTTAGATGTTTGGTCCTTGCTGAAACAGTGTACACATACAAGGTTAATGTTTTCGTCCCATATCAGTTGATCAAGTTAGTATAAAGTGTAGGAATGAATTTGTAAGTACGAGTGTGTTTTGACCACAATTATCCCCAAATTCAAATTCAAAAACACTAAAGTCCTTTTTTCACCGAAATTGCTTAACAATGGGTAAATCTAGATCTCGTAAACGCATTAAATGTTCTAATTGTCATACCATTGGACATAATAAGAGTAAGAGCATCCGCATTACACCAAATATTTCAATGACTTGGTGCATTTATGACAATAAATGCTAAGCTATTTTGTCTTGAAACATTTATTAATAATGCTAGCAAGTAAGAAACTTTTGATTCAAACGCTTGGCTGGTGCCAAGTCTTTCTTTTAAACCAAGAGAAAAGCCTTTCATTGCAATGGTAAAAATATTTTGAAAAGCTTTTGCAAAAACTCCCTAGTGCAGGTACTCTAAGTGTCACAAGGAACAAGTTCCAAAACCACAAAGGAAAGGAACATACGAGGAAGAAAAAGGCATTGTGATGGCAGAAGGCAACATGTATGCATATATTTTTCATATGAATGACAGAGGTTCTTGTGTGTTTACATTGAAGTTGATGTGCATGTATTACTTTTTTGCAGTGGATGGATGAAGACGAGATAAGGCATACTATGGAACAAGAGTTTCTTGAAGCATTTTTTTTTTTCAAGAAGAAGAACATAGAAGGCTGGATCTAGAAGAAGAGCATACAAGGTTGGATGAAGAAGTATTCCAACAGTTTTTGGAAGATGAGAGAATGTTCAAAAAAACTTGAAGAGGAAAGAGCTAGTCAAGAAGCAAAAAGGGAAGGAATTGGCAGCTTATTGGGGGATTTAAATGTGTCAATGGATGTTGCAAAATAAATTGTCGAAATGCTGTTAGTAGGTTTTACCAGTGTGTAAGTTTGGACACCATGATGGTTGTCCCATCTACTTGTTCAACAACCACATTGTACCCTATTATACCATTTTTTTGCCCGCATTATATAATACCCCTCATTTCATCAATTCTTTATCATACCAAAAGATTTTCACCATGGATGCAGAAAATGGTTGTCAAATGGTATGCCTTGACTTTTGAGTTGAAAGTGAAAATAGGGCTGGATTGACCTTTTTTGCAAGGCGTCCATCTTATAGAGATTTCATGTGGTATGTTTGTCTAGTGTGCCTTGACAGAAAGAGAAATACATCTTATACTTGTAGAGGTGGTGTTACAAGGGAAAACACAACTACAACAGATATTAGTGGATATGTAGTGGACCTACATATTTCTGCATCTACTAGAGTTGGTGCTTCCTTGGGCAGTGATGAAGAGGAAAGTGAACCACTTGCAACTCAAATACCAAGTGGAGTACGCCTAAGACAAACAACACGTGAAGCACCTGCAAGTCATTAACCAAGTGAATCACCTGCTAGTCAATTAACTAAGTGAATCACCTGCAAGAAATGCTATGTTGTCTTTCAGTCTAAATGTAACTTAACTGATATGTGTGTAGTTCTTATGTTATACTCCATGCATTTTGGTTACTATTTTTTTGTATTTGTTGACTTTATAAGTCAAATTGTGTTATTCCAAACAACCCCTTAAACTGCATATGCAAACTGAACAATGTAAACAACAAAACCAAAACTATAAATGCAAACAAAAGATATTTTAAAAGATTATAACAATTCAGTTTGGTTAATAAATTTCTGGTATTTGTTGACTTTATAAGTCAAATTAGGTTTTTCCAAACAACCCCCTAAACTGTATACGCAAATGCAAACTGACAAAATGGAAAAAACAAAGCCAAAATATACATACATCATCAACTAATTATACCATATACAGCAAAATATACATGTTAACAAGCATCGTTTTGAGTAACCATCATCAGCCAAAAAATTTATATCTTCATTACATCAACAACTAAAAATAACAAGTGAACTTCTTGATGAAAGACTTGATATTCATGGGGGAGACTTAAGCTCCTTAGTGGGAGGCACATACCACTCATTCCTCTTTGTGCTGGAGCATCCCACAGCCGCTCAAAGACCAAGTACAACATTTGTAATCCTTTCCCTTGTTTTTGGACTTTTTTGAATAAGGGTGCTAACAGGTTGTGAATTGGAAGTATTGGGAGTTTTTGCCTTGGAAGCTTGGGAAGTGGAAGCTTTCAAAGTGGATGACTTTCCCTTTCTAACCTTTGATGTGGAAGTAGTATTCTTAGAAGACAACAACCCAAAATCATCATCAGATGTGTCTGAAATAATGATGACATCAACCTCCTTTCCTTTAGAGTTGGTATATGAAAAGATAGCAAAAACAGAAAGACATCAGCGTTCAGCCATTACTACTATCCTACTATTCAATCATTAAGTCTAACCTTTCGCAACCTCCTTATTCCCATATTTTTGCCACAAGTATTTCAGTATCACATAAGCAATTTCATCTTCTATATCTCACTTATTCTCAAAAGTAGACATGACATAGTCAATCATATCGTCAGAGACTTTTAGTTTGCTATAATCCTTTTTTTTTTTTTTTTTTTTTTTTTTTTTTTTTTTTTGCGGAACCTACCATTGCTTGAATTTCTTGCAAATAAAATAGGCTTATTTAGGGACACAATTGACTGCTAAGCTTAATATGTCAATAACACAAATACAGAACAACGAACTAACCTTTCATCACTTCGGCTTCTTTCGTAAATTTGCATAAATCTTCAAACATCTCATCGGACATTTCATCTATTTGTAACAAAGTATCCTCATATTTGGCCTTCACATACTCTATCATCTCATCTGTGACTGCTATCATACTAAGGTCCTTGTCTGCCATTGTTAGAGGTTATTTTATTATTTTTTTTTTTTTTTTTTTTTTTGGGATAAATATGGGTAGCTTGTTGAGGGTTGTGTTCAGTAGAGGTTGTATGTGATAATGTGTGTGATAGATAATCAGGTCTTACTCAAGTCTTAATGGTTGGGTGTGGGTTTATTGGTTCCCGCGCAAACAATAATAGGTGTATCAGAGAAGATACGATCAAGTTGCATAGTTAAAATTATATTATTTCACAGTTGGTCCCTCAGGTTGAGTGTCGGGGTTCGGTTGGGTTAGATTATAATTAAAATGTGGTTGGACTATTATGCCCTTGAAAATATAACGCAAAACGGGCGTTGACCTGAGCATTAAGAGTTCAAGGGACGCAATCGGCCTAAAAAACCCAACTTTTGAACTCACGACAACGATTTTCCCAAGTTTGGGCCTCAGACGATGGTTTTGGGCAAGTTTAGAGAGCAACGGTGTATTTTTGTCTAGTATAAATGTGCAATGAATGAAACAAAACAAATGAAAAAGTATTTGATTTTTTTTTAAACAGCAACTAACTATCTTAGGCTGGTTCCAATAAGGCACAACGGTCGACTCCCAAGATTGATCCATTGTCGATCGCCTTTCTGTGGTGTATGTCGATCGCGTGTGATTTGATTCCACTTGATCGAGTAGCCGATCGATTGAAACAACAAACAAAACACACTTTATTTCACCTAAAACAAATACAAACCTTACTGGGCACCTAATCGTCTGAAGATCGCAGGGAGGATTGGGAGGCGTACAATACAACCATCTCACATAACTATCTCACAATTGTTATGCAAAAGTTGAACAAGAGTATTTTGTATTTTATATCCTTACGCAAATGACCAAATCATAAATCATGTTTTCATTAAACATTCATCAGTTTGATCTTATTGAACACAGGTAATAATATTTCATGTGTTAGACTGCACCATGTTTCAAAGAAACATTATACGTACACAAAGACACCTCTCCTACATTTCCAACCTTAATCCATTATTATTCTCATCAAACTATGAATCACTTGTTAACAAATATCAGTATTCTAATTCACATAATGATTCCAAACAGCTACATTTACACATATATAAAACCGGCCATGTTAACGATGTGTTCTTGGTTAATACCCTTGTTAACATTTACACAAGAGTTGGTGAAATGGTGTCTGCACGTAACGTGTTCGACGAAATGTCTTTTCGAAACTCGATTTCGTGGTCGTGTTTGATATCGGGGTATACGAGAAACGATATGCCAAATGAGGCGTGTGTTGTTTTTAAGGAGATGTTACGTGAGGGTTTTATGCCTGTTCATTATGCTATTGGGAGTGTTTTGAGAGCTTGTCAGGGTTTGGAGAGTTGCGGGTTTAGATTCGGGTTGCAGGTGCATGGTTTTGTTTTGAAAAGAAGGAATGTTTTGCATGAGGTGGTGTGTAATGGGTTGATTACAATGTATGGGAATTGTATGGGGTTAGTTGATCATGCTGCTCGGGTTTTTGATGAGATGGATGTTAAGAGTATAGTGTCGTGGAATTCTATTATTTCGGTTTATTCTCATAAGGGAGATGGAGTGTCTGCTTTTAAGGCTTTGTCGGGTATGCAAGTAGATGGGTTCCGTCCAACTGAGTATACGTTTGGAAGCTTAATAACAGCAGCTTCATCTAGCTCTTTATCTGATATCGGCTCATCTTTGCTTGAACAAGTGACTTGCACAATACAAAAGTCGGGTTTTTTATTTGACTTATATGTTGGTAGTGCTTTAGTAAATGGGTTTGCTCGGTCAGGAAAAATCTTCATAGCTACAAAGATCTTTGAATTAATGGACATGAAAAACGTGGTGTCAATGCATGGACTGATGGTTGGGTTGGCAAGACAGAAACAAGGAGAAGAAGCGGTCAAAGTTTATGTTGGGATGAAAGACATGGTTAAGTTGACATCGGATTCTTATGTTATCCTATTAAGTACTTTGAGTGAATTTTCGGTATTGGACAAAGGGCTGAGAAAGGGTAAAGAGGTTCATGCTTATGTTATTCGTAAAGGGTTAATTGATTCCAATGTTGCGATTGGAAACAGCTTGATAAACATGTATGCTAAATGCGGGTCAATTGTTAATGCTGCTGTTGTTTTTAAACTTATGATAGTCAAAGATGACATTTCATGGAATTCGGTTATTACTGGTTTTGATCAAAATGGTTACTTCAGAGATGCGGTTATAATGTTTACTGAAATGAGAAGAAATCAATGTACACCAGCAAATTTTACACTTATTAGTGCATTAAGTTCGTGTTCTGGATTGGGTTGGTTAAGTTTAGGTGAACAAATACATTGTGAAGGGCTTAAGTTAGGACTGGATACCGATGTTTCTGTCGCAAATTCGCTTGTTGACTTTTATTCTGAGACGGGATGTGTAAATAACTGCAAGAAAGTGTTTTCATCGATGCGTGAATATGATCTAGTTTCCTGGAATTCCATTATTGGCGCACTTTCTGATAATAAATCTGAAGCTGTTGAATATTTTTTGGAAATGATGCGTGGTGGTTTTCACCCTAACGTGATAACCTTTGTAAATATCCTTGGGTCAGTATCGTCACTTTCTGATGAACTGGTTAGACAAATTCATGGGTTGACTGTAAAAAATCATGTTGCTAATGATAACACGATTGAAAATGCGATTTTATCGTGTTATGGGAAATGTGGACATATGGATGAATGTGAGATACTATTTTCAAGAATGGGTGAGCGAAGAGACAAGACGAGTTGGAACTCGATGATCTCTGGTTACATACACAATGAGCTTTTGAATAAAGCTATGGACTTGGTCAAGCTTATGTTAACAAATGGTCAAAAACTTGATTGCTTCACTTTCGCTACTGTACTTAGTGCATGTGCTTCTGTTGCAACATTGGAGCGTGGTATGGAAGTCCACGCTTGTGGGATTAGGGCTTATTTGGATTATGATGTCGTGGTCGGGAGTGCACTGGTTGACATGTACTCAAAATGTGGAAGAATCGACTACGCTTCAAAGCTTTTTAATTCGATGCCCGTGAAGAATGTGTATTCGTGGAACTCGATGATATCAGGGTACGCTAGGCACGGACATGGAGACAAATCTATAGAAATTTTCAACCAAATGAAGCTATCAAGTCAACTTCCTGATCATGTTACCTTTGTTGGTGTCTTGTCAGCTTGTAGCCATATGGGTTTAGTGGATCAAGGGTTTAAACATTTTAACTCCATGAGGTATGTATATAGACTAAACCCTAAAATGGAACACTATTCTTGTATGGTGGACATTTTAGGACGTGCAGGTGAGTTTGATAAAATGGAGGATTTTTTGAATGAGATGCCAATGGACCCGAGTGTGCTTATCTGGCGAACCGTACTAGGAGCTTGTTGCAAAACAAATAATGAGCGAGCCACAAGTTTAGGCAGACGAGCTGGCCAACAGCTGCTAGAATTAGACCCCAATAATGCAGTTAATTATGTGCTGCTTTCTAACATGTATGCGGTTAATGGTAAATGGGAAGAAATGAAAAAGACTCGTTTTTCGATGACAGTAGCAAAAGTGAAAAAGGAAGCTGGTTGTAGCTGGGTGACTATGAAAGATGGTGTTCATGTATTTGTAGCTTCCGATAAGTCACATCCTGATACTGATGCAATTTACAAAAAGCTTAAAGAGTTGCAAGGAAGAATGAAGGAAATGGGATATGTGCCCGAGGCTAAATATGCGCTTCGTGATCTTGAACTTGAAAACCAGGAGGAAATCTTGAGTTACCATAGTGAGAAACTTGCAGTTGCTTTTGCTCTTACGAAGAAATCAGAATTGCCGATCAGAATAATGAAGAATTTGAGGGTTTGTGGGGATTGTCATACGGTTTTCAAGTATATTTCAAAGATTGTGGGGAGGTTAATAGTTGTTAGAGATTCAAATAGGTTTCATCACTTTGCTGATGGGAACTGCTCTTGTGGGGATTACTGGTAACTGTGGCATTGCTGGTATGCTACGGTTACGGATTTTCAGAAAAAAGCTCTTTAAGGGGCAGTTTGGTATGCTTTGTTGCTTCTGCCAACCACCTTGCTGTTGCTGCTGCTGCCCTTGTTGCTGTCTTTAAACTTGAAAAAAGGTACGCTGTACTGTTGCTTTTATTAATCATCTTCTAAAGTAAATAGCACTTTTTTTTAACATGTTGTGTGCTTTTGTACATATTGTTGTTGATATTCTGCACCTTAGTGTACGTTTTCACATCCATTAACCTGAACCTGCATCGATATTGCTGTTGATTTGTTCGTTATCAAATATACTTGAATCTGCATAATGTGGGTATTCGGCTAGTACATAAACATATACATGGTTAATATGCTGATTACATTTGGATTCCGGTAGGTTCTTGATGGCTGACTGTATGGGTGGCAGAGCTGGTGGGTGAAGTGTCTGATTGAAAAACAAGTGGAGACTGGTTCATATAAAGCACACAGTTGTCTTGGTTTTTTCTTCCAGACGCTCAAGGTAAACATTTCACGGGTCATTTGCATTGTAAAATCTGCAAACTTTGTTTCTGATTATTTCATTTTTGAAGGATTTTGGTGGCGGAAATTGAAAAGTGTGGAGTCCTTTTAAATTGTCTCAAGTAAAAGTTAGAGCAAAGATGTGTATCCTCCTGATTAAGACAGGGGCAACACCTGGTGTATTGTTTCATGTCGAACCGAGGAAGCTAGCTTATGACAAGAGGAAGCAAAAGCTAGCTTATTAAGAGAGTCTGAATGTTTTCAATGGCACTGTTTGAGTGAATAACAACAGGATGTTAACTAGTGAGAATATGATGAATTATTCTGGTGTCTCATTTCTAAGAGTTATGTGCGCAAAAACAACATATACGATACAATTGGTGTAATGATTAAAATGAGAAAGTTGCATAGCCAAATTCATTTCTATTTTAGTGCAAAATCTTATTACGAGGCCGATTCCATGTATGTGACAAACAATCAACTCGATGCATTCCCTTGTCTCAATTTTTGTTTGTTCGATTCTTTCCTATCATATATGCAACAACATTTTATGATGACAGTTTCTATTTCTATTTATTCTGTTTATGTTATTTAGTCTGCCATATACTAATGAACTTAGTATTTTGTTTTTGAAAGACAACTAACAATATATAAATTACAACTATCTCACATAATTGTTCTGTTAGTATCCGATGAATATACAACTGAGCTTGCATAAAGATGTGTAGTTGTGTAACTCTACAGGCACGGTTGATTTAACGATGAAAGTGGACAACTATTTTGAGACAACGAAAAAAATACATGAACTTATAATTTGGGATAGGCCGATAGGGTATAGGTGCACAAAAACCGGTTTTACGGTTTTAATACATAAACCGGTTTTAAAAACCGGTTTGCCAAAATCAGTTTATTTTCCGGTTTTTTCCGAAAACCGGTTTTTATAATAAGTACTTAATAAGTAAATACAGTATATGATGAAGTTATGGGCCAATGAGGCCCAACAATAAACTTAGTTAATAACAAGTCCATAAAGCTTAGGTGAAACCCACTTAAGCCCTAATAATAGTTCCTTTTATTTCTAATCGGAGCTCCGGTGACTTTTCCGGTAGTCCCTAACCGTAAGTTTCTAAACCCTTTTAATTTTTTTTACTTTCTTTATATCTATTTTAGAATGTAAGTATGTAACAATTATATTAAGAATGAAATGTGACAAAATACTTGGTTAACTTGTTATTTTATTTAGCTATTATGAACTGTTAATTAATTATTTTCACTTGAGATTATTACTATTACTTAAAACTGTTGCAAACTTAACCAGTAATGATTTCGTCTTCTTTATCTAAAGATAATTTTTAATGGAAGTTGAAATGAATTATTATATGATTAAGTTAACTAGTTGTCATTTTCCTTTTAGCCAGATTTTTTTTTTTTTTTTTATATCATACTTACTGTATGTAGTTTTCAAAAAACCATTTTACAGTTATTGTCGAATTTGATATATAGAAAAGGTTTCGATTTCCACTTTTTTCTATTGAATTTATGCAATGTCAAGTCGTATGTCCTGATATGATAAGAGGTTACATATTACTTTAGATGTATTGAATAGGCGCTTGAGGTTTGTGATTGAATCAACATCTGTGTAGGATTATGATTGAAGTGTGGTCACTAACATTTTGAATCTCCGTTGACTGCTTATATAATTGCCTGGTATTACTTTTACGTTCTCCGTTTGTTATTCATTGCTTGGTTTAGATTTTACTTTTTATAAATGTTATCCGCGTTTACAAGTGCTAATGCTTGTTTTCTCATCTACTCTAGGTTATTTTAACTCCTAAATCTCACAACCTGATCCTACACGACTCCAATTTGTAACCGTTTGTTCCAGATTTTGTCGGACTCGGTATGTAGATGCCACCGTATAATCATATGATGAGATTCGGACTTGATGGCCAAAGTTTCTTGGAGGAAGTCATTAAACTTAGAAAGTACGCCTAAGTCATGAATGGCACGAAAAATGCCCTTCTGAATATCGGCCGCTTGTTTACCCGCACCACCATAGTCACAACCCCAACTCAAGTCGAGTCTCTTTTATATACATATGCCGCCAACAAATCTCTCACCAGCATCACAAAACTCCATGCCCATCTCATTATATCGGGGTTCCTTGTACCATGGGAATCACGCTACATTCCTGCTCTCCTCGCATCTGGCTACGCGTTATGTGGCCACGTTCCTTATGCATGTCGAATGTTTGATGGATTGCATCACAAAACTAAACGTGCATACAATAGTATGATAAAGTTGTATACTGAGAAGGGATTGCCTTATAATGCACTAGAGATATTTGTGGAAATGTTTAAGTTGGGATCAGCAAAACCAGACAGACTTACATACCCTTTTGTGGTCAAGTGTTGTGCTGAACTATCAATGTCACAGTTTGGTCTATCGGTTCATGGTTTGGTTATATGTAGCGGTGTTGATTCAAATACATTTGTCGGTAACTCATTACTGGCAATGTACTTAAGTTTTAGTGAGAATGATGGTGCTAGGAGAGTTTTTGACGGGATGCATGAGAAGTGTGTGGTGTCATGGAACACTTTGATTAGTGGGTATTTTAGAAATGGGTGTGCCAACAAGTCTTTAAGGGTTTTCAAGGAAATGGTTAATGAAGGGGTGGAGATTGATAATGCCACTGTTGTTTCAGTGCTTCCCGCATGTGCATTACTTAAAAATTTAGAGGCCGGAAGAGAAGTTCATGATTTGGTGAAAGATAAAGGTTTGGATCAATATTTATTTGTTAGGAATGCTTTGGTGGACATGTATGTAAAATGTGGTCAGATGGACGAGGCACGGGTTTTATTTGATGAGACTAGTCAGAGAGATGTAGTGACATGGACTTCCATGATAAACGGGTACATTGTAAATGGTGACACAAAAAGCGCCATATCACTTTGCCCGTTAATGCTGCTTGAAGGAGTAAAGCCTAATGCATTAACGTTAGCTTCTCTTCTTTCAGCGTGTGCGGACATGAAGTATTTGAAGCAAGGTAAGAGCTTTCATGGATGGGCAATGAAGAACAATCTCGATTCTGATGTAAATGTGGAAACTGGATTGGTTGACATGTATGCTAAATGTGCATTTGTCACTTATAGCTTCCGTGTGTTTAATAAAACATCAAAAACGAGAACAGCCCCATGGAATGCAGTTCTTTCTGGATGCATCGAGAATGGGCTCAGTAAAGAAGCAATAATGTTGTTTAAAGAAATGAGGTTGGAAAGTGTAGCACCAAATGAAGCAACTTTAAAGTGTCTTCTACCTGCGTACGCCATTACTACTGATCTTAGACAAGTAACATGTTTCCATGGTTATTTAATAAGATCAGGGTTTCTCTCAAAAAGTGATTTAGCCACTGGTTTAGTTGATATATACTCAAAATGTGGAGCTTTGGAACAAGCCTATATGACCTTTAATGTGGTTCCTTTAAAAGAAAGGGATATTATATCATGGAGTGTGATAATATCTGGTTATGGGAAACACGGGGATGGAGAGACTGCTCTTTCCCTATTCAATCAAATGGTTCAATCCGGTGTTGAGCCGAATGAAGTCACATTTACATCTGTTTTGCATGCGTGTAGTCATTCAGGTTTGGTGGATGAGGGTTTGAGCTTATTCCGCTTCATGTTAAAAGATCAGAAAGTCAACCCTCATCCTAATCATTACACATGTATAATAGACCTTCTTGGTCGAGCAGGGAGGCTTGATGAGGCATATGAGTTAATTACCACAATGCCCACTACCCCAAATCATACTGTTTGGGGTGCGTTATTGGCTGCATGTGTGGTTCATGAAAATGTGGAATTGGGAGAAGTGGCTGCAAAGTGGCTGTTTGAATTAGAACCTGAGAACACCGGTAATTATGTACTAATGGGGAATATTTATGCTGCTGCTGGAAGGTGGGAAGAGGCAGAGAATGTGAGAAACATGATAGATCAAATTGGACTAAGGAAATCACCTGCTAATAGTTTCATAGGAATCGGACACGAATGAAGCCAATTTCCGTACACCATTCCGTTTGGCCTTTTGAAAGTATATTTGTAAGTTGAATCTCATAGGATTCATCGACAATTGAATTCTTCGTATGCTAGTAACTTAGGTCAGGTGTAGGAAGCGAGACAGTTATGTTAGTTTATTAAGAAGCTTTGATCAGGTGTGGGATAATATCCCTTTATAGGCTTACATGATAAAATGTTACCTGGCATAATATAAACTTTATATTATCCCCATTTATATTAAAAAGGTTTCAAACTAAAATAATCATCAGGCACCTAAACTACGAGCTGACTGATATGGCCAAGTTGAATTTACCCCGCTTGCAGTGATGGAGAGATTGAAAATAAAGGGTTAGACGTTTTTTATAAGAAGATTGGTGTGCTGGATATCGAACATTATAGATGTGTCATTGACTTGCTAGGCCGCACCGGTCAGGTGGAGAAAACATTCATGTTTTATCTAAGATATGCCTCTTGAGCCAAATGTAGGGGCGTTCATCGGTTTGGTTTTTGGCTTTCTCCGGCTATACGGTTCTCTTTACGTTTTGCCAGAATCAAAACCAAACTGAAAATCAAATTTTTGGGAATTTGGTACTAAACGTCGTAGTTAGGGTTATTTCAGGAAAAAAGGTTTCCAATCAATGATGAAGAAGGGGTTCGGTGTCAAAATGTGGTAAAGGGATTCTTTGAGTTATTGGGTGGCACCTTTCTGGTGTCTGATTTCATTCCCTATGTGTGTGAATCGTTTCGATTTGGGAGGATATGAGAAGGAAATGAAGATAGCAGGAACAAATCAGCATGTTGCTTATATTCTAATCCAAGAACCTTTGGTCTAATTTCAATCTTGCGGGCACTTAACATCAGTGACTTTAACATGGGCGTTATCTTTGCTGCTCAACAACCCAAAAGCATTAAAAACAGTTCAAGATGAAATCAACGAGCATGTTGGAAGGGAGAGACAGGTGGAGGACATGAAAAGCCTAGTCTACCTCGAACCCGTCATAAAAGAAACATGGCGTCTATACCCGGCAGCCCCTCTAGCCGTTCCTCACAAGTCCATGTAGGATTGTGTCGTGAGTGGCTATAATTAAATGATCCCATTGATAAGAGTGAGAGCGCAGGACTAACTACAATTAAGCGACGCCACTTGGAAGTCCTTCTTACCCCTCGTTTATCCTTGATATGTAGAAGTATTTATTTAGATTAAATTTATTAAAGTTATATAATATCCGTAACTATCGCTAATCCCAATAAATGATCAAACTATGGGTACTGATATTTGTAACATTCGGGAATATTATTCTGTATTATGGTCTGCCACATATATGGTTTTGAAGTCTGTAAACTTGACAAGAGATATATTGGATGTAAAAACTGGGTAAATAAGTTGAACTATTAATGCAACATTGATGTTTCTGCTATGATGTCGTTACACCATTTGTTCTTATTTTGAACTGGACGGTCCTATTATGTAGTAGATTGTTTAATCTCTATGAACCGGATACGAACCAGATAAAGTTGGAGTTAAACCCATGCATGACTTATTTCACAAAATCCTTCTTTTTCCAGTCTCACAAAGATGTTTACGCTGGAAGAATAGATGCGCGAAAGCCAGGTCCTCTAAAGCATACTTTTATTAGAATAAAAGGGATGACAACCATGGGTAGGACTCCCACATATACAGAAAAACCAATTGACCGAGACGAGCCTCTTCTCTACCCATCACTTTTGACTAGGGCTGCTCATCGGGTGAAAACCGGACCGGACCGAGAAAAACCAGACCGGACCGAGACCGAATCCGGAAAAAACCTTAGACCGAGACCGAGACCGAGACCGAATGTGGTCGGTCTGGTTGGTCCCGTCCAACAAGGCTAAATTTTCGGTTTGTGGTCCGGATCAGACCGAGACCGAATTTGCCAAAAATGGTCCAACAAGGCTAAATTTTCGGTTTGTGGTCCTTCGGTCCGGTCGGTTTTGTCGGTCGGTCCGTTTGCTCACCCCTAGTTTTGACCGTGATTGTCAATAATCTTAGCACTAAAACTGTGCTTGTCAATAATCATAGCACTAAAACTCTTTTCTATTCATCATGACCCACACTAGCCATAACAAAGCAGTCATCATAATCATGGAACTTTTTGAGATATTAGAGAAGAAAAAAGAATGTAACTTCACTAGGATTTCCAAGAGCCCCACTACGACGAAAGTTCAAGGTAGAAGTCTCTGCATACTTGTAACCACTAACCACCCAACCTTGTATGATTTAATTTCTTCTTGCTTTTCACCTACTAACTAGTAAAGTATCTTCAGTGTTATGCTTTATAATCATTTTTCATTTTTGAATAGAAGAATGTATCTCTCCGCTTTCACTTAAAAAATTTAGGTATTTTTGGAGGTGGTTCATTATTCATTTAAACGACCACCAAATCGGTGGCGGCCTAGTGGTAAAATCTTTGTTTTCTCACAAGAAGTAAAGAGTTTGAACCTCGCTAGGTGTGTATATTTGAGAGTGGCCAAGGAAGGGTCAAAAACGGTCTCAAGATTAACCTGGTGAGGCCCGTACATCTTAGTCAAATGGCTCGCCCTCCGTGAGTAAACTGAACAGGAAAAAACCTCATCCGTTTCCTAGATAAGCCCCTATGATTTTTTTAACCAGGCGAAAAATTCAGCAATGCTTTTAAATTTCGAAAATAGTCAGATAAAAAGCAAATGAAATGAAACAATGCATTTGAGACTAATTTAACCATAAGATAATGACCTTCCTAGCCTTTTCCAAATTCCACACAGTGATATCATGATAACTTGCTATATTTCTAACTTATACTTGGAACACCACTACCTGTCTACCTTCATATTTTTCTTTAAATTTCGTTGCTCATTTCTCATTGTTGTTATAATCAAATATTAACAACACACAGCCTCTCATGGCTAATCAATGCTTTCATCATTTCATCTTCTTGCAAGCCATCTCCTTTGTATACTTATTGATTGGTCTCACATCAGCGGCATCATTATCAAGCCATGAAGAGGAATGTGCGGCTTTGTTCCAGTTTAAGCAAACGAGCATTCTTCATCAAGATTATGCTCTTGCTCGTGGTTTTCATAAGTTTGACTCTTGGAAGAAGATCACAAGCAATGCATCATATACTGGTGAATCTGATTGTTGCTTGTGGGATGGTGTGATGTGTAGTAATAAAGGCGATGTGATTGGTCTTGACTTGAGCCAAAGTTTTCTCTACGGGCCTATTAACTCTAATAGTACCCTCTTCAACCTTGTTCATCTTCAAATGCTCAACCTTTCGATGAACGACTTTGTTGAATCTCAAATTCCATCTCAGATTGCAAGTCTAAAGCAATTACGAAGCCTTGATCTTTCTGCTTCTGGATTCAGTGGCCAAATCCCGAAGGAAATCTCACACTTGATTCACATGTCTTCACTCGATCTATCACAAAACTCACTAAAGCTTCAAAGTCCTAACCTCGAGTATTTGTTGCAAAACTTTACTAGGCTTGAAGAACTACATCTCTCTGGCGTTGACATTAGTTCTTCTATACCTCATTTCTTGGCCAATTTTTCTTCCTTAAGATCAATCAAACTCCAAAATTGTCAACTTCAAGGTGAATTTCCGTCGCCAATACTTCATTTACCGAAGCTGAAACATCTTAACATGGCAATCAATCGCAACCTCACTGGGTCGTTGCCTGAATTTCAGAACAATACCATACTTGAGCATCTTGATCTTCTTTCAACAGATTTTGGTGGGAGTATTCCAGAATCCATAAGCAACCTAAACCATTTGGTGTTTTTGGCCCTCGGTGAAAGCCAAATCTCGGGCCACATTCCAGGTTCACTCTCTAACTTGACACAACTCACTCGCTTGAGTCTCCGCTCCAATGACTTGACAGGCCCAATTCCTTCATTGGCAAGGCTGTCGAAACTCATTGTTTTGGAACTTAGTTATAACAGTTTTGATGAGGGACGCCTACACAATTTAATTGGCGAGCCGACTAACCTTGAGAAGTTGTATCTAAATAGTGTGAACATATATGATGAAATCCCACCCTTTCTTGCAAACCTAACGAAACTTAGAGTTGTCTCAATGGCGGGAAAATTTTTTTATGGTCGTATCCCATCTTCATTTATGAACCTCACCCAACTAACAATTTTAGACCTTGGAGGAAATCAATTACAAGGACAAATTTCAAGTGCCTTTTCCAATTTTAAAAGTCTCCAATACCTATACCTAGATTTTAACAAATTTAGCGGCAAGGTGGAACTACAGACTTTCGTAGGACTTGACAAACTCGAAGAATTCAATTTGAATAGTAACATAATATCATTTGTCACCACCAACAACTACACAACCGGCATCCTACCAGAACTAAAATTCCTTGGATTGTCATCATGCAACTTGGCTGAATTTCCTGGCTTCTTACGCTACCAAAAGAAACTATTAGGCTTATTTCTTTACCGCAACAAAATCAGAGGCCTCATACCGGAGTGGGTTTGGAACAACAGCCAAGAAACATTGCAGGTGATTGACCTTTCATACAACTTCATCACTGGCTTTCATCAGCAGACGCGATTTCTCCCATGGGTTCATTTGGAAGCATTTGTCATTCCACATAATAAACTTCGAGGCCAAATTCCACTTCCACCACCCACCACAATATATTATGATGTCTCAAATAATAACCTGACGGGAGAAATACCACCATTAATTTGTGAAGTAAAATCCCTTCAACTGCTAGATTTGTCTTCTAACAAAATGACTGGAAGTCTTCCTCCATGTTTAGGAAACTCAAGCAATTCGTTGTTGGTTTTGGATCTCAAACAAAATTTCGTGGCGCAATGATGAATACGTTCACACAAGGAAACATGTTGAAGTGGATTGATTTGAGCGAAAATCGATTTATGGGTCAAGTACCAAAATCATTAACAAATTGTAGCAACTTACAGGTTCTCTCTCTTGGAGATAACTCTTTTAAGGATGTTTTTCCATTTTGGTTGGGGAGTCTTGCCGAGCTACATGTTCTCAATTTGAGGTCAAACAAATTTTATGGTGTGATTCAAGGTCCAACCGTTCATAGCTCACATTTCTCCAAGTTGCGGATCATTGACCTCTCCAATAATGGCTTCAATGGTCAATTGCCTGAGAACCTTTTCCAGATTTGGAACGCAATGAAATCTGCTGACGCTGGTGAATCGTATGCTATGACTCTATTTACTGACTTTGATGGTCTTCAGAAGGATTATTCGTACTCGATGACTTTAACAAACAAAGGCGTGAAAACACAGTACGAGCATGTTTTAAACATATTCAAAGCCATTGATCTCTCTTGTAACAATTTTGAAGGACAGATTCCTCAAGCACTTCAAGACTTAAAAGGGCTAGAATCACTTAATCTTTCCAACAACCATCTTACGGGTCGTGTCTTTCCATCTTTGGGGAACCTAAAGAGCCTTGAATCTTTGGATCTCTCCAACAACGAGCTATCGGGAGAAATTCCTCAAGAATTGTTGCAACTTGGCTTCCTTGCCATGTTGAATGTGTCGTTCAACAACCTTTACGGGCCCATACCTAAAGGTAAACAGTTCAATACATTTCAGAACAACTCTTACATAGGTAATCCAAGATTGTGTGGAGAACCATTATCCAGACAATGTCAAAATTCAAAAGCATCAACAGTACTTCCACCAACAAGCTACAAGAAGCCTGTGTCTAATGAGTCTCTACTCCCAAGTGACATTATCGATTGGATCGTTATATCCCTGGGAGTAGTCAGTGGTTTAGTAGTTGGAATTATTTTTGGGACATCTGGATATGCAAGTGGTTGGCTCATCAAACGATTCGAAACGAGGAAAGACAGATGGGTAAGGCCACTACGGAATACAAGAAGAAACTAAGTCCTAGTATATCTGTATCAAAGACGAATAAATGAATAATGGCATTGTATTTTCTTCATAATTTTAAGTTTCATATTATGTAGTGAAGTGTTTAATCTGTTGAAGTCTAGATATATCATGTTTGTATACTCTATTTGAAATTGAAATCTTATCATTTCATATGTGGGCTAGCTCAAGCAATCAAAATATGCCTCCAAAATCTAATGATTTTCATTTTTTAGTAAGTCGAATTAGTTATGCTCTTTTGAGCTACTTTACGGTACTAGGCGACTATCCGTGCATAGCAACGAAAATTTTTAGCGGCAGACAATTAACGATATGCGATATTGTGGTAAGTGTTTCGTGTAATGTTCAAAATAGAAAGTGAAAAGATAAAAATGTAACTGCAAACGGTTGTAACATGCGATAATTCAACTCTAGCAAAAATTCTTAACATGTATCAAATAACATATAAAAATATTTAGTGAGATTTAAAAATAAAACGTTACATCAAGTGTGAACATCAATATAAAATAGCTTTTCATCGAAAGGTAAAAGGAGACAAATATTATAGGACACTGCATAGCTTGTAGCCATTGACATTCTTTTAGAGTAAGATGCAATGGAATTACCTACACATATATAAATTTATTACCTACACATATATAAATTTAAATAGAGAAAATTACCAAAAGGGGACTTTTTTCTAAGCATTGTCCGTTTTTTAGACTTTTTTCTAGCCACTTTCCCAAAAGTCATTTCAATTCTTCAACCTTTCGACCATACATTTTTCGACACGTGGCAAATCAGGGTCTTTATTGAATAGTCTGTTAAGTGTCAAATCAAATCTTAAAGAAATCTCTTGTTTTGTTTTCTAGCATAATGTCAATTTCAACCGGTATTCGGTGACGGTCTTCAGTAACCAGTGCTCAACTGACCCACAATATTTCACCTAGGAAATTGAAAAATGGCAAAAGATTTCAAATCCAATTGATATGACTATTTTTATTTTCTTTTTATTTTCTTTTGCCACTTTAACCATTCAATATCTTGAAAAAACACACTCAAAACACACAAAACACAAGAATGATTGCATGGATCCTTGTACATCACCCGTGTTGTTGTTTAGATCATTTCAGTGATCACACAACACCGAAACTTTGATCACACAACCGTTTTGTTGTTTAGATCATTTCAGACGAGATCCGTTGATGTTCGACTCGATTATATAAAATGGTAAGTATTCACACTTGATTAATTTCGTTTCTTCCTACAACTTACGGTTTTGTTGGATCCCTTTACATCATGTTTTGTTTCATCGTTAAATGAGAGGGTTGAAAGCGTATTTGTTGTTTTTAATAAGAGTTTTAGGGTTAGTTGTCAAATAAGTGTAATTAACGTGTATTGACACTTGATCTTAGTCCCGAATACATCGGGTTTTCTGCGGATATGCTTTACTTGTAGATACTTGTTGAGTGTGCTTGTAGACACTTCTTGTTTGTTTGTAGACACTTGTTGAGTGTGCTTGTAGACACTTCGGTTTTTCTGCGGTGTTGTATGCGACTTGATGAGTGTGCTTGTAGACACTTCTTGTTTGTTTTAACTTTTTAATATGTTATTTCTTGTAGGCGTATGATGCTAGAGTTATTGTTAAAAGCAAAGTGCATTACTTACTTATGAAGGATCGATTAGACCCGCCATGCATGTTCCATGTTTAAAGCCACATGTTTTGGACCATGGCTTGATCTTACCTATGTCGATAACGAGGAAGGTCTTGTTCATTACATGCTTGAAACAATTCCATCAAAACAATGATAACTATGATCTTCCACTTGTATACTATTTGAATGGACATTCTCTCTATTTTGGTCGAAATGAATTACGCACAGTTCTTGGTTTTAGATTTGGTATGGTCGGGTTTAGGAAATGGCGAGTGGTGATATCCCTTTCCGTCACCGAGTATTTCCAAACCATGTAGGTCAACATGTTAAATCAATTGATCTATTATACTCGTTATTGAAGATGAAGAGTGTTTCTAAATCATGTCGATGAGGATGCGATACGGGTTTGTCTGTTGATAACGCTGAGGTGATATTAATGGGTAAAGACTTGGGTCTATCATTGATGATATTTTTCGAGGATGGTCGAGGATCTTGATGAATGGAATGCATTTCCATGGGGAACTTGTTAGGAATTGGAAAATTTCTTAGTGAAGAGTCGGTCACCCCAATTGTTATCTAGCATATGTTAGCTCGTAGATTTGTCGTTAGTCGCGTTATTTATCGTTTTATTAGTTAGTCGATGGCGTAAAATAGTTTAGTGCAACACCGTGGAGGAAGGACGGGTCTTTACCCACTGTATCCCTGATCCACAGGCCGATAGGAGGTCGTATTTCTTGTAACTATAAATACCCCTTCCATCCATGGAAGGGGTGGTGCTTCTTCATAATCTAATATTCAACTTTTGTGTAAACCTCTACCAAGAAACCACCCAACTCTCTAACTTTCTCTCTCTAATGGCAAACATGTATTTTGATCTCCCAAGACCACCCGAATCATCAAACACATAAAAATAATGATCCTACAATTGGTACCAGAGCCAAGGTTTTTGTGTTTTGATGTTTTTGTGTGGTCTTCGAATCATGTGTAGACTGTTTTTGGTATTGACTTTGTTGTTTGTCAAGCTTTATGGTCCAAACTGTTTTTGTATACTCTTGTGGTCTAGTAGACTGTTTTGTAACTAGTCTGTATTGTGACTTTTGGTCATGGTTGTATTGTGGTAACACGTTTTTTGGTCAGTTTTGTATTACCTGGTCATGTCGCTTTATATTCTAATGGTTTTTATGAATCTGGTCTCTTTTCGTGGTCAAAACATATGGTCAAAACGGGTAAATTAAGCATTTTTATGCTATTTTTCTGGGTCAAACTGGCAAAAAGATCTTTTAATAGCAGTTTTTCTGTGTCTCATATGTATATCATCGGAAAGTGGTCGGAAAACTCATATATTCATGCTAGCGAGTTGACAGAACAAGATGTCCAAATACACTGAACCTACCTAGCGAGTTGGCTATTGAGTCACTTGCTGTCGTGGCGACTTGTCGTGGCGACTTAGTGCTATTTATGGTCTAGCAACTTGTCTTGACTTAGTTAGACTTAACAGAAAGGAAGAAGAAGAAGACGACTTTGACTTAGACCTTGACCACAACAACATACCAAAACTAACTCATGACCTCAGTCCATTACATCATTGGTCCTTTATCGGTTCATGAAAAAAAAAAAAAAAAAAGCGATTACATCTGATCCGAAACTAACCAAACCTAAACTTGTCTACCCAAGACCCTCACAATCTCTACTCTCTTTCAATCAACCAAGACTAAAATGAAAATTATTTAAAGATCTCGGTTCTCTTCATCCGTGGTTCTCAAATGAAACATCAAGACTATCAAGTCTATTACACGAATCAAAACTTCATCATTGATCAAAGATGCGATAATATTGAATGTGTAAGAAAAGAGTGATAACAATATGGTTATTCTCTTTCTTGGTTATCTCTCTTTCTTGGTTTCGTTTCAATGGTAAATCGACACAAGGCTTACTAAAGCGAAACCAATAATTAATTTTGGTTTGATCTCGAAGCGTTTCGTGTCATTCATTGATTCACATGACCTCAAGGGTCTTAACGAAATGGTCATCATCGACCTAAATGTGATTACTATTGAAATTAAAGAAATGTGTATAACAAGTATGTTATATCATCTCTATGATTCGTTTTAATAAAATTAACAATCGAAAATAACATCAAACAAAACCTACCGTGACCTCTCTTAGAGATCTTGAAGTCTTTCAAATCCTTGCTCACGTTCAAATCACATAGAACATACGGGGTTTTGTTGTTTATTCTGAGATGGATCTAAGATGAGATTAGTTTGTGAATTGTCTTGATGAGGTGTTTGGTGTTTGGTGTTTGGTAAGAAAAGTCAGATATGTGAGATGAGATCCAGGAGTTTTGGTGGATGTGAAAATATGTGGTAGGCGTATTTCACATGTGAGTGAGATTAGGTTTAGTTGAGATAAATTAGGGCATATCTTTTTATAACCGGTTATAAGATGTAGTTTGAATGGGCTTTTGGATCGTGTTCAACACTCGGAATCGTGGGCTTCAAAATCTACAATCGGGCTGACTTGATTTAATAGACAAGGCTACACCGAATTTCATTTGACATACAACTTGTTATCCAAACATTCTTTATGAACAATATCGGATACAAATTGTTAATATCATTCGGTTATGAGCGGTATTTTTGGTATGGTATATTTTCACGGAAGGATACAAATTCACGGCTTGAGCGAAAAAGTGAAAAATGACTACGGGGTTTGTGTACGGTATTATTGAAGTGACGTTATCTTCATATGTGGTCATTACTATTAGCCGATGAACCGCTGCATGTTCCCCTAAAATAAATATTCACCGAAACCAAATTTGTCATTACACATTCAAGCTGACATTGTTTACGGTTTTGTCTTGATTTTGTAAAATCCCGCGAAAGAACCTATTTCTCGGTTTAAATCATAGACTTGTAAAATCCCGTGATAATGGAAACATCCTGGTATTAGTAAAGTGCATTTCGGATCTATCTTGCGGTTTATTCTTGGTTTTGTAAAATCCCATGAAGAAACTATTTCTCGGTTTAAACCATAGAAGCGATAAATCCGTATTGATGGACCATCACGGAGAAAGGAAGGTGTATTTCGGATCTTAAGCGATCTTTGGTACTACGGTTTCTACTTGAAGAAGGATAAAAGGGTGTACTTCATGAATTGGATGTGTGTTTGGATATTCGTCATGGCGGTTTGGTTATTACAAGGTTTTACGGGTTATGTGCTTTTAACCATGGTCGAGGATAAAACCATTATCATAGTTCACTTAAAAAGTCAAAGGAGGCTAGATTTGAGCGATTCGGAAGATGTGACAACGGCGTTAATTCGGTATTATTTATTTGAGGTTGAAGTGAATTATCACGGGCGAGTGTACTTAGTATCTGAAGGTATCGGGGATGGTTGGATGAAGATTCTTCATGATCCTTGCTAGAGCTTATTTTCAAAAATGAAGACTTGGAAATCTAGTTATTGTTGGGTGACTTTTACCTTTTTCTTTTACCACTTGGGGGAATTGGGCTCTTATCACCTCAAAATAACTATCACTTAAAGGAGTTACGTTGTAGTGCTCGATGTCACATTCAATTGTGGATTTTCAAGAGGTGATATCGTCTTATACTCGATGGTTGGTTGGTTGAAGAGTATAGAGTACTTAGAGATTCAAATGGGCATGAAGTCTCGCACCGCTCTTTGTTACATATGTGCAAGTTTAAGTCACGAGTTCGTGGTATTTTACTTGAGGTCAAATTCATCATATTGGGTTTTCTCCATCATTTGTCACTACAAAGAGCCTCTTGAATGATAATGGGGTTAATTACATGTTTTGCTAAGAGAGCGAAAAGAGAGAGATTATGACGTCTGTTCACTTCGGTTCGGGCCTCGTACTCTAAAGAAAAGAAAAGTGTACGTTTGATGCACTTTATCTTTGAAAGAAGAGAAATCTTCTTATGGCGTCTGTTCACATCGATTCAGGCCTCGTACTCTAAAGAAAAGAAATGTACGCTTGATGCGCATTATCTTGGAAGAAGAAATCTTCTTATTATGACCATTCTCATCAACATGCTTCATACTTTTCCATGCGCCGGTCATCAAGTGAACCGGGCTACCACCGATTGTTTTCGATTCCACTTTCTAAACTATAATGACGATGGCGACATCC